>SJYO01020080.1:110956244-111118614 GCA_006410555.1 Capra ibex | reverse complement strand
TCGACCTTAGTTCTAACGACCCTCTTTATAGTTATTGGAGTCTATACGTCTACTGTGGTGGGAATACCGTCTTTCACTTCTCCTTGATTTTTCGGAGAACTACTTTCACTTTCTCCTCTCGCTTTTTCAACCGAATTTCGAGTTGTAAGTCTTTTGTTTCTAGTACCGTAGACCAGGGTAGTGAAGTACCCTTTATCTGCCCCTTTGTCACAGTCTGAAATAAACCCCCCCGAGGTCTTAGTGACGTCTACCACTAACATCGGTACTTTAATTTTCTGTGAATGAGGAACCTTCTTTTCAATACTGGTTGGATCTATCATATAAGTTTTCGTCTCTGTAATGAAACGGATGATTCCAGGTAGATCAGTTCCGATACCAAAAAGGATATCAGTACATACCTACACTCTCAACGTGACACTTCTTCCGACTCGTGGCTTCTTAACTACGAAAACTTGACACCACAACCTCTTCTGAGAACTCTCAGGGAACCTGACGTTCCTCTAGGTTGGTCAGGTAAGACTTCCTCTAGTTGAGACCCTAAAGAAACTTTCCTTACTACGATTTCGACTTTGAGGTCATGAAACAGGTGGAGTACTCTTCTCAACTGAGTAACCTTTTCTGAGACTACGACCCTCCCTAACTCCCGTCCTCCTCTTCCCCTGTCTCCTACTCTACCGACCTACCGTAGTGCCTGAGTTACCTGCACTCAGACTCACTTGAGGTCCTCAACCACTACCTATCCCTCCGGACCGCACGACGTTAAGTACTCCAGTGTTTCTCAGCCTGTGCTGAGTCGCTGACTTGACTCGACTATCGTCTCTGGTGGTGTTGTAACATTTCGTTAATAGGACGTTATTTTCTTTTGAAGTTTATTTTGATGGCATACTAGGTTGTTAGAGTGAGGACCCGTACATAGATTTCCTAAGATTTCCTATGTACGTGGGGTTATAAGTCACGTCGTAATAAATGTTATCGGTTCTGTTCCTTCGTTGGATTTACAGGTAGTGGTCTTCTTACCGATTTCTTCTACATAATATATATGTGTCACCTGACAAAGAGTTGGAATTCTTTCTTACTTTATTGCGGTAAACGTCGTTGTGTCTACCTGGATCTCTAATAGTGTGGTTCATTTCATCTAGTCTGTTTCTTATGTTTTTAGTATACTATAGTGAATGTACACTTTAGATTGAAAATTTCTTACATCTTTACTTGAATAAATGTTTTGTCTTCGTCTGAATGTCTATAACTTTTATTTGAATACCAATGGTTTTCCCCTTTCAACCCCCACCCCCCCCTCTCCCTTATTTAGTCCTTAACCCTACTTGTGTACACGTGATGATGTGTATTTTATCTATTGATTATCCCCGGATGATATATCGTGTCCTTTGAGACAGGTAATAAGAAACTGTTAGGACTACTCTTTTGTTAGGTTTTTTTCTTACTTAGATACATATACATATTGACTTAGTGAAACGACATGTGGACTTTGATTGTACTGTAACATTTAGTTGATACTATTTTAAAAATTTTTTCAAACATTTCCTTTCCCCCATCCTACCTTGAACAATAGTCCTTTCTGATGTTTTGGATTGACCCTCTATTCAAAATTATATTCTTTATTTCACTATTATGTAACCTACTCAACGTCCGGTTGACTCTGTCGAACCAACTAAAATGTTCTAAGTGTTGTGAAAGCCTTCGTAATCTCTTTCTTCTCTAATTAGACCACTCTTCTCCCTACTGTCCAGATACTCTACTCCGTACTTCTTCTAATACTACCAGGAGTGACCCACTCTATGGTTACCCCTTATACCCCCGTCTTTAGAGTGAGACAAACAAAGTTTCGGTGTAAAATAACTTACGAAAGTTTCAATTCAAGACCGAGCTCGACCCTAGGCTTACTAGGGTCCGGGAAAATAGTTTGAGTCTAGTCACCAACCCGACATTTCTCAGTCATTTTCATTGTCTTTACATTCCTCATCACACACCTAATAGAGGTCGAGTCGATGGGCTACCCCTACCCCTCGGTCACCTACGAGTTCCGGTCTCTACCTCTGTCCGATGAACCGTTTACTGTCTTACCTCGAAAGTACGGTCCGACTGGATGGTTAGAGAGAGAGAGAAAGAGAAAGGATAACTTCTTATTTCGTCTTTGTAACCTTCCCGTTTCTCCCTGAAATCGACGGTCTCGACTCTCTACACTAGAACCGTACCGGTAATCTTCAACCTTACGTAAAAAAGTATTTTTACAATTACGTCTACCACTAACTCTGGGTAGTCCTCCCGTCCCACTCACACTTTTGTTAGTTGAGATCCCGGTCTCTCTGGTGTCCCCAGGAAAAAAAAAAAAATTGGTGTAGGTACGACACATGAACCCGTTCGATGAATTCGATAGTCTCTAAACCAAGGGAAATTGTGTCTCAACAACACTCTTAATCTAGTAGTTTGATTGTATATATTTCTACCTCATCTCAGTCGGTGTGTCCTCTCCGTAAATTTACAGGACCGTACAAATCATTTACTACTCTGAAGTCGTATAATACTTCGTACACCCGAAAACCTCAGATCTGAACCTTGAGTTGGTGGTAACAAAGGTATTCTTTTTTGTAAAACTCAAGTTCGTTGGGTGAATTTTTTCAATATAAGGTTTAATTACATGTTTAACCCGTGACACACAAGAACAAAAAATCGTAGGACACGTCTAGATTTTAGTGAACTATGTAAATTCTTGTATTTTACATAATACATATTTGAACCAACGAGTATTTTAATAGTACAAACTGTATAAATCTCTGCACTCCTGACGCTTTCTTTAAGTCTTTATACACCCCCTAAACAAAAGGACAAATAAGAGTCAAACCTGTTTTTTTTCAAAATTCTTTATTTTTAATAACTCTAGTAGAGTAGGAGTGTGACTGGACTGATGGGAAAGGGTCCGTTCGTCTTAGGACGTCACACTCTGGTACACGGGGGTCAGTCTCCTGGTCTACCCATCTGTTCGTTTTTACCCGGTGGTATTTCACAAGACGGTTTCTCGGGTTCTGGAACAGTAAGGAGACTACGAAGTACTACAGAGCGAGGTGAGATCTGATTCCTACCTAGACCGTAAATAGTCTAACGACGAAATTTGCACGAGGAAAACCTCAGTAACTTCTCCAAAGTCACTTCAAAACTGAAGGGTCCACCGAGTCACCATTTCTTAGACGGATGGACACTCCCTCTGTGTCCAAACTAGAGACCTAGTCCTTCTACGGGACCTCTTCCTTTACCGTTGGGTGAGGTCATAAGAACGGACCCTTTAGGGTACCTGTTTCTGCGGATGGTCCATGTCAGACACCGTAGAGTTTCTCAGTCTGTGTTACATCACTGACTCGGACGTGTGTTTCTTCCAAATCTCTTGGCGACAGGGTATGTACAAGAGTCACCTCTGGCAACGACACTCTAGATACACCCGTGGACTCGAATATTCACTGTTGATAGACAATTCTTTATTTAGAAATTATTTCTTTATTTATTTATAAATAAAAATTAATAAAATTTATTAAAATAAATTTTTTTTATTTTGTTTTAGCCAAGACAGTATTCCGTTCCTTCCGTGAGAGTTCGTCAGGTTCGGTCCCTTCTTTCGGTCTCTCTCTACCATGAGGGGTAACCTCGTACCGAGGAAGATATTTCAGTGACGTCTCCTTGTTTTCGGAAAGACTTTACAAGGAAGTCCCGTCTCTGGTCCCACCTTTGACTAAGAAGTCCTCGGGTAGGGAACCTGTAACAGGGTCCATGACATACTAAACTCCCGCAGTCAGTCGATCTTTCTGAGTCAGGGACCCAAGAAGGTCCTAGGTAGTAAAGTTCAGTTTTATAGACTCTCGAAAATTCCCGTTCGTGTGTCATATAAAACGAGGTGTTAACTTTTATTTCTAAGTCATCAAAGTCTCTGTCAAGAATAATTCCAGACTTGAGTAAGAAGGCGTGCAGAAAGTCTCGGTAATTTAGGAGTCACTACTCCGTGACCTACTATCGACGAAAGGGACCTACTATAGACTACAGTGACCATCCTCGTTAGGACGTGAAGGTTCGTGAGACGAGTAATGAGACTATCTGTAGTATAAATTCTGGTTAAGTAATCCTACTATAAAGTATAATGTAATCTCTTACGTGATATATTAGACTTATACTTCCACTTCTTTTAAAGAGGAGGAGAGAGAATGGACGATGACGTTTTACTTTCCCGCGGTAGCTGGACATTTTCCGTTGCTGGAGTAAGTGAAATTATTGGAGATGGGAAACGGGCACCATACACGTAAGATTTGGTTCCGTCTTCTTAAATACCCTGGTGAATCCAAGATCAGGTGGTAGTGGAAATCGTTAAAATTAATTAGAGACTCCATTAGTAAGGACAAAGAATTTTTACCCGGTTCAATTAACCGTACTTCAAGTGAAATTTTAAGAGAGAGGGAAGTCTACGAGATGTTCAAAGACTTTTCTCGGGGAATCGTACTTTTACTTCTTGACTCCAAAGGGTCGACCACCTCTAAACGTTTCCTGAGATTTTCCACTATATATGAATCTAAATAAAAGAAATCAAAATCCAATCGTGTTGAAATTCTCTGATATCTAACAAATCTCACCCCTTCCCACGTTACCTCGGTCGGTAGTCGTGGAGACGACCAGTCTATCTACCTTTTCTCAACGCCAGCTGTGCCGTGTTACGGTTCTTGTGGTCTTTTAGGAAGATTTAAGATAGACGAGATTTTACGTCGTTAACAGAAGACACACCTTCTCAGTAAAAGGGGTTTTTTCCTGGATTCCAAGTTTCTTACAAGTGGTTCCCTATATTTTATGAGGTTATTTCATTTAATTGTGATCCTACATTGACTGGTAACTACCCGAGAAAGTCCGTTTGTCCAAAAGTAACACCTTTCCCCCGTAGATCCTTCCTCTTTCCCGAAGGGTCAACCACGATTACCATTTCTTGGGTCGACGGACGATCCGTCCTCTGTATTCTCTGTACCCCAGCCCTTCTAGGGGACCTCCTCCCGTGCCGTTGGGTGAGGTCATAAGAACGGACCTCTGTTTCTGTCATAAGAACGGATACCTGTCTACTCGGACCGTCCGGTGTCAGGTACTTCAACGTTTCTCAGTCTGTGTTGACTTCGTTGAATCGTGAGTACGTGTGGGTCCTTCCTCTTTTCCTGTGTTTTTATTCTCAACTTTCCTCTACTGTTCAAAAGGACTTAAGTGTGGGACTGTTTGGGGATGTAGTCGGACTGGACAGGGATCGTTCTGACTCTGTCCAGTTCGTTTTGGTGAGATAATTTATTTCGTTCTTCAGTCCCGATTTAGGACAAAGTATAATTCACTTTTGGAAGGAACATTGTGTGGATTTCTGTGTCACAAGACCGTACCGGCACGACATCACGAGAAGCAGAAGGGGGCGACAAAACTGGACCACCAGGTCCGACAAGGACTAGATAGTCTCCGGGTGACGGAAGAAGTGTGGGAGACCCGGTCCCTACCTTTTAACCAAAGTAGAATACAGAGTTGAGGTTGTCGAACCATCACTGAGGAACCTCACACAGCTCTTAACTTGTTCCAGACGTTAAAAGAAAAAGAACGTTCTATTATTCCAACGGATGGTGTCAAAATACCTTCAACCATCTTTTGTACTGTGAGGACCCAGTCTCTACTTCCTAGTAAATAATGAGTAAGTTGCTAGCATTGGTTTCATAACCGTAAAACGTGGTCAAGGGGTTTGGAGTTAAAGGTGTCGTACAAGTACAGTCCACTGGTGACGTCTGTATTATCCAACGGAATGTCTTCTCCTTGGGACTTGTATCCCTTTGGGTTTAGAAAATATTACTTAAATTCGTACGGACGAGAACCGAGATCTCTCTCTGTCAGAGAAGAGATGGAAGGTTCTGACATTCGTTTTAACAGGAAACGGACCTTCCTCTGTGACATATAAGGTTCCAACCAGTGGTATGTTCGTAGGAACTTTTCTGTCAGGCTTTGTTTCCCGTCACTCACAGAATGAGTCCTCTGTACGTCTTTATGTTTTCTGGGTACGTCCTAACAGAGTTTTGTCATAGGAGTAAATATGTTACAGAATAGAAGACCTCTTAGAAGGGTGAGGCAACCGGTGAAGTTAGTTAGTCTACTTTACTTCGACTAAGGTTTAGGTAAGGTAAACAGAGTGTGTCGTAAATTAATTCCGGTCATAGGTTTCCTGAGGATCTTTGTTCGAGTCGGTCGACTTGTTTAGGGTATTTGGTCGTCCCAGATGGAATCTCTTGACTCACTGAAAGAGAAATTTGAAAACACAATTGGAAAGTTGAGACCAGTTTTATTTCTGGGTACCCCAGAGAAGGAGAAGAATATGTATGTTGTTAGAATAATCGAGTCCCGGTGTGGAAATACGGAGTAAATTGAAAAATAATGAAGAAATTTCCGGGACATAGTTTGAGAGGACGGGATAACCACCCTTAGATTTGACTATGTCGGTAATACCTCTTGTCAAACCTCTAGGGAATTCTTTGATCCTTATTTAGATCGTATACTGGGTCAGTAGGGTGATGACCCGTATATGGGACTCTTTTGGTGGCGAGATTCTCTGTGTACATGGGGTCACAAGTGGCGTCGTGATAAGAGTACTCGGTCCTGTACCTTCGTCGGATCGACAGGTAGTTGTCTACTTACCTATTTCTTCACCACCATGTAAATATATTACCTGATAATGATCCGGTATTTGTCCTTCTTTAAACTCAGTCAACGTCACTCCACCTACTTGGATCTCGGAGAATATGTCTCACTTCATTCAGTCTTTCTCTTTTTGTTTATAGGATATAATTATGTATATATACCTTAGATTTTTTACGATGACTACTTGATCATTTCTTACCTGAACACTTGTGTCGTCTCCTTCCACTCCCACCCTACTTGACTCTTTTATCGTAACTCTATATATATATGTGTGTGTGTGTGTGTGTGTGTGTGTGATAGTACACATTTCATCTATCAATCACCCTTCAACGATTTATTGTATCCCTTGGGTCGGACCACGAGATACTACTGGATCTCCCAATCCTACTCCCCTCCCTCCCCTCCTTCGCTTCTATAAATATATACATATATACACACACACACACATATATTAATATTGTCTAAGTGTAACAACATGGTGTCTTTGGTTCTGTTTTAACATTTCGTTAAAAGGTGGTTAATTTTTATTCACTTTAAATTTTGTATTTCTGGGATAGAGGTTTATATCAGTGTGACACCTAATCTCGATGTCGGACTTAAACCCACCTTGTGTCAAGTCAGACATTGTGGATGGTTACCCTATAGTAGGTTTATCGTTTTCGACATCTGCACTTTCCTTCCTCCGTGTAAGTCGTATAAGACCATCGTTTACCGTGTTCTCATATGGACCCGATTTCCTCTGGTTCTGTACCATTATCCTCGACTAGAAGTGAGAGTGCACAGTCACTACACTACAAGTTATCGACTTGGATTCACTGAAAAAGAGGGTGTTCAGATTCATTCGATCACTCGACCCCTATGTATAATCTGTTTCAGAATTTTTGAACTCAGGGAGGGGAAGGACTTTAAGGGATCGAACGAGTCCATCCACACGCATTGGAAACTAGGGGGAACTTCTGTCTCTCTAAACCCGGGATGAAAATTGGTAGAGAACGGAATTTCCTTGACTCCAGTTCTCTCTATTCCTGTCCCCGAGTCCTTCTTACCTCCCTACCTTACCGAAGTACGGTGATTTGTCGTAAAGACCGATTGAAAAAAAATTATTGAAATAAATAAATAGATACAAACCGACCGAACCCAGAAGTGACGACGTGCCTGAGAGAGATCAACACCACTCGTCCTTGATTGAGAGATCAACACTACGTGGCCGAAGAGTTACACTGTCGAAGAGAACAGCGTCTCGCGTCCGAGATCCGCGTGTCCGAAGTCATCAACACCAAGGACCCGATCTCTCGTGTCGGAGTCATCAACCCTGGGTGCCCGAATCGACGAGGCGCTGTACACCCTGGAGGGGTCTAGTCCCTAACCGTCCGTCTAAGAAATGGTGATTCAGTGGTCCCTTCGTGAGAACGAAAGTCTCGTAGTACTACCGTCGAGTACCGAGTTGGTTTACTTGAAGGTTACAAAAAACGAGTGGATTGTGAGACACGGTCCGTCGTTCCAGGAATACCGATTGTGTCTGGATAGAGTCGAAACCCTTGGGGAAGTAGCTCTTCGAAGAAAAAGTGTAACGAAAAAAACGACGTTGGTGCCACGAACATACGAGACCGACTGAGTCCGTACCGATCGTGTCTTCGTTGGAAGAGACTCCTTATAGTAGAAGTAGACTCCGTAGGTTATTTGACGACGACGACGACGACGACGATTCAGTGAAGTCAGTACAGGTTGAGACACACTGGGGTATCTACCGTCGGGTGGTCCGAGGCGGTAGGTACCCTAAAAGGTCCGTTCTCATGACCTCACCCCACGGTAACGGAAGAGACAGGTTATTTGATCCCCAGTCGTTTGCTACCACCTAGTTTAGATCGGACGATAGACGACAACATTTATTCCAAAGTAACCTTGTTTCAGTGTAGATAAACAAATATATCACGGACATCGACGAAAACACGATATCGTTGCCTCATCTCTTCAACGTCCTCTCTGTCATACCAGGTGTTCCTGATTTTATAAATGATTAACCGGGAAATGTCCTTTCTAAACGACAAGGGACACGGTGTGGTAATGGTCCTATTATAGGGACTTCTAGAACGGGTCAAAGTTGTTTTTCCCGATCCCTCTAAAAAGCTCCCACAACCCCAACCAGTGTTCTGAGATAGATCTAAAGAGACCAAGTCAAAAAGTAAGTGGTTACCTAGTAGGAGTAATCGTAATATTCGGGTTTAGTATCCTGTCTTTTTCGGGTCTATGATCAGTTACAGAGTTGATACCAAAGGGTGTCGTTAAACAGAAAGAGTCCCTTTAGAGGGATCTCCCGTTTTCGAGGGAATTTCGTCGGTCTTAGATGACTTTTTTATTTATTTATTTGATTGTTTTTGGGACTCTGGAAACTGAGAACAGAGGTCACCTAGACAAACTGAATACCGGTCATCTTCAACTCGGGATTCCCAGAGATGATAACGATAAAAAGGATTATGTGTGGTTGGGAGGAGAGGGCTCACCGGTCGGTTTCAAAAACACTAAAGATGGGTATGGTCAGTATTTGAAGGGAGGAAAGAATGAGTCCCATCTACACATAGAGACATTGATAACAGACTTTACTTACTTTGGAGAGGGGTGAGTTTTGTTTGGAATCATGATCGACGATTTATTCCACCTGAACTCTGACTGGTGACCGAAACCACTGTTTCAGAACCCCCTCTTAATCGTGGTAAGTCCGACGATAGAAACTTGAATAAAGGACCATGAATCAGGTGTGGTGAAGGGGTCAAAGAAGAGTGATTCCTTTTTATTTTACCTTCTGATAAATGGTGGGTCAACTAGTATGTTAAATTTGTTCGTACAAACGATGGTTAAAGGACCTGAATGAGTCAAGGGTGAGATTTTGGGTGTCCAGAGAGTAGAAAGGAGAAGGTCTTTTAGTACAAAGACCTCGTAGGATAGGAGTAGTGGTTTTGACAGTTTTTTATTCTCACAGATTCTAAAAGAGGATGAATATTCGATTGTTGAATCGGACTGTACTAGAATATCTACGACTATTTTCTATTCTCTGAGGACCCAGTCTCTATTTTCGGGTAATTAATGAGTGTAGTTATCGTCGTAGGTCTCGTTTAGTCTTAAAAATGTGGTCAAAGACCTAGGGTCAAAAATCGTCCATTAAACTTCTCTCGGTCTCCTGTGGTCGTGTACGTTACTCTACACAATGTCTTCTTGGGACTGGAAATTTTTAGACTCAGAAAATAGCAAGGATCGTATAGAAAGAAAACGAGTACTCCCTCTGCGACAGAGGTAGAAGGTTCCGACAAACGATGTGTTTGTTAGAACTTTTCTATCAAGTCTTGTTACCCGTCGTTCACGGAACGAGTCTTATACACGTCCGTGTCCTGTTTCGGTATCTCTTAACAGAGGGTTGTCTACGTTTAACACCTCTTCGGTTACCGTTGGGTGAGGTCGCAAGAACGGACCTCTTAGGGTCCCTGTCCCCTCGGACCACCCGACGGCAGATACCCCAGCGTGTCTCAGCTTGTGTTGACTTCGCTGAATTGTCGTCGTCGTCTGCGTTTAACTCGTCCTAAATGTCGTGAGTCGGTGCTAGTCTACTGGTTAATTACTAAAGGCTGTGACTGGGACCTCTTTCCTGGACGTTACAAATACGGTGTATAACATATAAACGTAAAATCAATGGTTTTTTCCATATTTAGATTTTCTTGATGTTCTCTCCAGTCACCATTATACTTTTTTATTCATATATACTTTAGTATTCTTTGAACACTTATAACATTTCGTGACATCTTCAATTTCTAAGAAAGTAAGTTATTTTTATAATCAAGGATTATATGGTCATTCTTACTCAATTAAGTAAGCTTTAATATCACTTTTTCTACTGTAAGTTTTATCGTAACTTTTTGCACTTTATAGGTCCCCGTCTCAATTATTCTTTATACGTCCTGATCTATTTTTCCCGGTATTTAAAAGTGATTTCCCGTATTTTTAAGCTTAACTTAGTCGACTCTTCGTAGGACACACAGTTCATCTTAAACGATATCATTTTCACAGTTAAGAGGGGGTTTTAAGTAAATATGTCAATTACCTTAAGAACAGGGTTTCTAGACCCACAATCTCAAACGTCTCCCTTTTCCACTAATAGGTCTCTTTTGTGAACGAAACCAGTGTACTCAGGATTTAACTACTCAACAAGATTAGTAGTGATCAACCAATAGGATCGATGATATCAAACGGCTCAAACGTTCGTTGCAGAACTAGATGTTTAGAGGTACTGAATCTCTCCCGTAATTATGCTATCCAAGGGAGTTCAAAACGAAGGAGAAGAGTGATTTTCGTTCGACATACTGACGTCAGAGACTTAAGAAACGATTTTCCGGTTTCACGTTTCAACACCGACAACAACACGTCAATGGGTCAGCACAGGTTAAAAACGCTGGGGTGTCTGACGTCGTGTCGTCTGGAGAGACAGGGAGTGGTAGAGGGCTTCAAACGGGTTCAAGCACAGGTAACCTAGTCACTACGGTAGGTCGGTAGAGTAGGAGTCTACGGGAGAAGAGGAAGACGGGAGGTAGAAAGGGTCCTAGTCCCTCAAAAGGTCACTCAGTCGACAAGAGTAGTCGAATGGTTTTATTATTTCAAAGTTGAAGTCGTAGTCAGGAAGGTTGCTCATAAGCCCCAATTAAAGGGAATCCTAACTAATCAAACTAGAGGAACGACAGGTTCCCTGAGACAAGGAGACGACAGGTTCCTTGGTCTCTAGTTTAACGGTTGTAAGTGACCTTGGGATCCTTTAATGTCTTTTTTTGGATGGAGACAAAGTAGCTGATGCGGTTTCACGCTTCTGTTTCGGGATTAAAAATTTCAAACGAGATAACCTGGGAGGGTAACATGGGTCTCAGGGTCAACTCTGGAGACGTCGTCTGGTATAAATATTACTTATTGTCTCGTTATCTTTACCTCAATTAATATCCAGGTCGTGGTTACTGAGAGAGCTTCTCCAAGTAACTTCCGGAAAACCATCGAAGCGTCGTAGGAGACAAAAGTAGATATCACGGTTTACTTTACGTAGTCATTTTGACAAGACTATGGGTCACATGTGGATCGAGGAGCTATTGGGGTCTTAACTCGACCTTTACTAGTTTCCTTGTAACCTTAGAGCACCGAGAGGATAGGTATCCTACAACAGAAAAGAAGTTACAGGAGATTAAGATTGTACCTTTGATAGGGGTGTTAATTAACACCCCTAGAGGATACGGATTGGCAATTACGACTAGGTCCTGGACTCTGTTCTCCTTTTTCGGGACCTTTTACCAGTCTAGTACCCTTTAACTGAGAAGGAGGGTGAGATGAGTACTGTTTCGTCTTCTCTTGTAGAAGTAGAAAATATTACTAGTCCTTACGTAAAAGGACGAGGGACCAAAGACACCCATAAAGGAGTTGAGTGTATTTCATGTTTGAATAGATAGACATCCTTCAAGGTTGGGGGGACGGTTTTTTCTTAAGGTGAATACACTAGACCAAGGTCGAGAGTAGTATAAATACGTCCTACCGATGTATTAAACACCCCGGGACACGTTTTACTTTTGTGTCCTGACAACAAGTTTTTTACACTTCTTAAAGTTTTGTTGGTCTTGTCTTGTAATTTAGTTCACACCCGGGAAGAATCGTGTGTCGGAACACGTTTACGTATCCAATGTGTTGGTCCGTCGACCAGGCCGTCAATACAAAATCGTAGTGGGTCCAAAGTAAAGAAGTTCAACTGAGGACAAAAGACGTCGAAAATTCTCCAATTCGGGGCCGAACATAGTGGCCGTTCCAACATTCGTTCTCCTTGTAACTGAGAGGTCTAACGAGGTCATACTCAAACTTGGACCCCACTCACTATAACCCACTCCCTATTCTTAGACACAGGTTAGGTTAATGACAACTTTGTCGTCCATTCGTTATCATCCACCGACGTAAATGCCTGGATAACTGGACCGGGAAAGGTCTAAACGTGAAGTCTCTGAACAGTGTGACGGTACGTTCATCCTGAATCTTTCCTGTTAGTCCAGTAGGACGTCCCCAAAGTGACCAACTCGTACCCCGTCCTCCCGGGATCTTCCGTAAGAACGAAGTCTCTTCTCATAGGGTCAACTGTTACTCGTCTAGGGTATGTCGGTTATCTGTGTAAAACAAACCGAGTGATATAAAAATTTTGACATTTTAAGATGGAAGTTTAGACCTAGAGATAGAAATTACTTACTAGTCTTCTCGATCTTAGGGACCTGGGTATATAGATGGACCGTTGTTGGTTGATCTCAACTACTCAGTGACGGAAAACTTCTCCGCATGTAAGAGGTCCAGGGGTGTCAAAGGTGGGAAGGGATAATGAGATGTGGTTGGATTAATTGTATTCGTAGGATGGACGGACCGGAACTAGAACTTATATAGTGGAAGCAAGGAGTACCCGAGAAGGTTTTGAGACCCTTTGGTGATTCCTGGGTCGGAGATGGTACTTAGTTGTCACCTGATTCATATTAACATCTTATTAAATGATATTAAAGATATCGGTTGATAGTCAGAATAACTTACGGTGTACTTCTCCACATTTCATGATACTTCTGCTACTACTACTGTTACTATTACTACAATTACCGTCACCAACGGTGACAATTCGAGAATAGTCCGTATCATATTTCTGACATGACATATAATATGACAAACAAGGACTATTTACCACACCTCGGGACTGTATCTACGGTAGACTGAACTCACAGTGGATGAAAGTGAGTTGAAGTCGGTAGTCTGCACTGTGAGGGAGGGGTGTGACATGATCCCGAGTGGTTTGGGACGGTGTGGTTATCCTGTGATGCATTACGTACCGGAATTGTCGGTCCGGTAGGTTAAAGACGGGAAAGGGGTGGACAGACTCAATGACTCAGGGTCGTTTGGTCTTAGGACTCAGGTGAGTCACCGAGTGACTCACTGGAGACGTACTACCTTAGAGTCTCATAAGGTAGGTAACTAATCCCTAGATGGGGAGGTTCGGTTTGGTAGAGTCCCACAACTGGTGTCACTCCCACCCCACCTCACCCCCGTGATGGTTCCTCTCCACTCCTCTGGCACCCTTCCTAAAGGCGTTCTTCGTTGGTCCTCGGTGTAGACTGACCGTAGGAGTGGTCGGTTGAAGGGTCGGAGATCTGGTCACTCTTTAAGAGGAAGAGGAGGGGACACGACGGAGGAGAGGTAGACGGGGTCCCGACTGGTCGACAACGGGTTTTCTATATGATGGTCCAACGTAGGACTTTGCGACGAGACAGGGAAATCCGAAGGATTCACTCAAGGAAAGAAGTTTTGGTATCCCGTCGGTTTCGAGTTTCCCCGGGAGGGTCCGTGAATCGGATCGTCATTTCTCATGTAGAGATAAACCCCATGATTGGACTCGAACTCTGGGAGTGTCCTCCGACACAAATCCTTATGAAGACGTTCTAAGAACGAGTTTGTGTATGGGTACAAGAAGTTTTGTAGACGAGAAACTTCGAAATCCTGATCTACCTGTACGACTCAAGGACCTGTTTTGTTCTAAACAATCGAAGACTCCGATGGTTCCGGTGTAGTACTCTTTCTAAGACAGAAGAAGTCCACTCTTGGAGAGGTCGTATCGATGTTACTTCATCCAAGGGTTTCGGGTTTTAGACGAGTTGTAGACTCATCTGAGTTCCAGAATGGTCAAGGGTGTCTCCCCTAGCCTGTTATTCTCTGACTTAGCACCCTTGACTTTAGTGGTCTCTCACTAACTACCCGATTATAGGGAATAATCAAGGACCGTCCTCCCAAGAGTGACTCTTTTGAGTGAGGTCAGTAGTCGTGAGTCCTGCGGTTTAACGTTCAAGAGACGACCTTTCGTCTCTTGTAGTCGGTATCGGTGACAAGAAAGTCTCTTAATGAAAGGTCGTGACCAACGAACTACCTAACGGGAAGAAGTGACCTCCCTATAAAGTCAGACTTCTTGGTCATGTCCCGTAGACTTCAGTCTAGTGCGAGAGGGGTCCGTCGTAATCTCCTTTAGAAAATTTTAGAATCAGAGGACACAAGGAAAGAGTTATAGGGAATAGTCAAAGGAATAGAAAGTTTTCGGTGACGGTAATACACTAGAGTACAATGTTAAAGGGTCTAATGACGTACAATATGTAATCGATGTAAACACTACCGGCGAAGGGTCTTGACCTCGTTCCTTTCGGTAGAGGGTTAGTGGTACTGAATACTGAATGACAAGGTCCAGTAGTACAAAAGTAAGAATATCGAAGTCAAAGGGTCTTACCGTCACGAATTGGAATAATAGGTTTTCTCCGTCGATCTTCCATTACCTTTCTCTGACCCTTGGTCTTAACCTTCTGGCCCATTCTGTTAAAAGGAACTTTTTCAAGACACAGGTGTCAACATTTACCTGTATTTTTACAGACCGTACGGATCGAATAATACTTTACTTTTTCGAGAAAGATTTTGTTTATACGATCTATTTACAACCCCTCCGAGTTACCTAAGGTCCAGATCGTATGCCTGAGACCCCGGGACCAAGTATAGTGATAGAAAATGACGAAGAGAGTTCGGAACGGTCGTTGTTCATACTTGAAGTGTCAGTCGGGTGTGATATGAGATCAGTAATTCTCCCGGTCTCTCTCCGTCCCTACCTTCTCCCCCGTATCTGCTGTGTCTTTCATTTTGTCGTTCGGGTCCTGATCGTGCAATAGGTCGGTACTAGACAACTCTTTACGTCCAGAGTCGATCGTTGGGTTCTGTGTTTGTCTTTGATTATCTTCTGGTACCCTATAACCGTAGACCGGGGTGATGAATAATTGACACTCTGGAACCTTTTTGGTGTATTGAAGAGAACTAGAGTTTTATTTCATCTCGATTTTATGGATAGGTCCGAGAGTTCGGTCTGTACGACCTCACACTTCAGTTCACCCGGAATCCTTCGTAATGATACTTGTTTCGATCGTCTCCACTACTTTAATGTCGACTTGATAAAGTTCAGGATTTTCTACTACGACACTTTCACGACGTGACATATACGGTCGTTTAAACCGTTTGCGTCGTCACCGGTGTCCTGACCTTTTCCAGTCAAAAGTAAGGTTAAGGTTTCTTTCCGTTACGGTTTCTTACAAGTTTGATCATATGCTAACATAAGTAAAGTATACGATCGTTCCAGTACGAGTTTTAGGAAGTTCGATCCGAAGTTGTCATGCACTTGGTTCTTGAAGGTCTACATGTTCGACCTAAATCTTTTCCGTTTCCTTGGTCTTTAGTTTAACGGTCGTAAGTGACCTAGTGTCTTTTTCGTTCCCTTAAGGTTTTTCTGTAGATAAAGATGTAGTAACTGAAGTGATTTCGGAAACTGACACACCTAGTGTTACTTGACACCTTTTAAGAATTTCTCTACCCTTACGGTCTGGTGGAACAGACAGAGGTCTCTTTGGACCCACGTCCTGTTCTTCGTTGTCAATCTTGACCTGTACCTTGTTACCTGACCAACTTTTAACCCTTTCCTCATGTAGTTCCGATATATGATAGTGGAACGAATAAATTAAATGTACGTCTCATGTACACTTTATGGTCCGACCTATTTGGTGTTCGACCTTAATTCTATCGACCCTCTTTATAGTTTTTGGAGTCTATACGTCTACTATGGTGGGATTACCGTCTTTCGCGTTTCCTTGATTTCTTAGAAAACTACTTCCACTTTCTCTTCTCACTTTTCGACCAAATTTTGAGTTGTGAGTTTTTTTTGGACTCTAGAACTACAGGCCAGGGTACTGAAATACCGTTTATCTGTCCCTTTTAAACCTTCGTCACTATCTAAAATAAAAGAACCCGAGGTTTTAGTGACGTCTGTCACTGACGTCGTTACTTTAATTTTCGATACGAAAAAGGTCCTCAGTACATGTCTACACTCTCAACCTGGTATTCCTTCCGACTTGTGACTTCTTAACTACGAAAGTTTAACATCACGACCTCTTCTGAGAACTCTCAGGGAAACAGCCGTTCCTCTAGTTTGGTCAGTTAGTATTTATGACACACACAAATCAGTGAGTCAGTACAGGTTGAGACGCTGGGGTTCCTGACGTCGGATGGTCCGAGGAGACAGGTACCCCTAAGAGGTCCTTTCTTATAACCTCACCCAACGGTACGGGAGGAGGTCCCCTAGAAAGATTGGGTCCCTAACTTGGGTTCCGAGAACGTAACGTCTCCCTCAGAAGTGATAGATTCGGTGGTCCCTTCGGGTTCTTATGACCTAACTCATCGGATAGGGAAGTGGTGCCGTTGAAAGTCTGAGTCTTTAGTTTGGTCCCAGAGGACGTAACGTCCTACTACGAAATGGTCGACTCGATGGTCCCTTAGGATTTCCGTTAGTTGGGACTTATAAGTAACCTTCCCGACTACGACTTCGACTTCGAGATTATAAACCGGTGGACTACACTTTTCGGCTGAATGACCTTTTCCGGGACTACGACCCTTTCTAAATTCCGTCCTCCTCTTCCGCCACTGTCTTCTACTCTATTGACCTACAGTAGTGACTAAGTTACCTATACTTAAACTCGTTTGAGTCCCTCTATCACTTCTTGTCCCTTCGGACCGTACGACGTCGGGTACCCCGGTGTTTCTCAGTCTCTGCTGAATCACTGACTTGTTGTTATCACACTTCGAGGACTAGCTGTCATCTACAAGTTGTCTGTCACCGAAGGACGGAATGTTCCGTTGTAAGTGTCCCGTCGGGAGGGACAAAGTCAGTCTTGATCAGTGGTAGGGTCCTAGTGTTTCGGTTCGTGAACTTAAGGATGTCCGAAGAAATTGTCTGAAGTTGTAGATAACAAATATCGTTGTTATTTGTGAGATTTCACCATCCGTTTTGTAACACCCTCCTACCCACCCAAGTAAAAAGGCCTCTCCTCCAGGTACCGAAAATTTTAATGGGTAGTTTTACAGGTCTTAGACACGATGTTTTTTTTACAGGGAAGGTCTTTCGTTTATGTCGAGGTCGGTTCCTTCCACACCTGGAAAGAGAGGTTTAACCTCCGAGACGACATCTCTCCGGTGGGTCTCCCAAGATAAATTAATAGACCAGAGGTACGAAACGTTTAAAGGAATCTGTTTATACTAGTACCACTCTCAAGTCTCGACCCAAAAAAATTATGAAAAACAATTAAAACTCTATTAATAAATAAGTTTGTGTCATCGTTCCTTATTATATCCCTGAAGAGACTACCAGGTCACCGACTCTTAGCACAAGGGTAACGTCCCCCCAACCCCCACCACTCAAGTTAAGGATCAGACCTTTGGTCTAAGGTGTATGCCGTTGATTCTGAACAACGTCTGTTTATTTATAAAAATTTTTCTTTATTATGTCTCGGTAGAGAAAATGGGAAGTGGGTCAAAAGGGTTTCCAGTGTAGAATGTTTTGTTCTTATGTTATTGTGTTACTTTTATGACTGCAGTGTGTCAACTCCATGAATTGTAAAGTAGGGGCTTTCCGAGGGAGTACTATGGGAAAATTTAGGTGAGGGTAAAGGGAGGATTAAACCTCGACCAAAACCAACCGAACGAAAGTACACCAACAAAGACAACAAAAGGTTCGAGTACGTCACTGCCCACCCGATATTCCTGTGTCAGTAAATAGGTCGTCTCTTGTCTGTTATCCGTACGTAGGGGTATGTGTGGTTTGAGGGAGAATCTTATGTTTCGATGAGAGTTAATCTCGTTACACGAAACCTGTTTACCCTTTAACTCCAAACCCCAATTTATTGGACTTAGGTTTCTGAGGATGGTGATTAATGGTCATCACGGTCCATGAGAGGGACGTTATAAAGATTAGGAGTGTTGTCGGGATATTCCGTCCATACTGAGAGAGTAGTAGTTCCGTCGACTCTGAGTCTCCTAATTATTGGACGGTTTCTCCTAAACTTAGGGTCAGTGAAAGTTGACTCTAATTCCCTTTAAAATAATTTTTGGTCATTTGTGTGTCTCACATCTCATTCTGTAAATTCCTATTTTGTCTTTGGTCTTTTCATACACTTTCCTTTTTTTATTCTCCACCTGCAAAATATCTCGGAATTCTTCCTCTTTCGGAAAAAGGTTAATGACAACGATGTAGTATTTCGTTTGGTTTAAATCGTCTTATCTCGTCGTTGGTAACATAATAAGAGTGTCGTCGACACCCGGTCTTTAGACCTTTCCCGCGTCGTCTCCACCGAACAGTCACGGGGTCGTACAGACCCGGGAGGTGACCCTTCCGAACTTCCGACCTCCACTGTGTCGCCGACCCCAGATGTCGGTAGGTGTCCGTGAAAGTGAGTACAGACCACACCTACGACTTACGTTGGACCCTAGCGTCGACCTCGACAGTTGGCCTCGTGGATATGTGTAGATGGGTGCACTGGGTCCGAAGGAGTACCGCACCGTCAGAGTTCCCCCGACTGTCAAAATGTACCGTCGGGTCCCGGAGTTTTCGTGTAAGGGTTACCGGTTCTGTCCTTGACGTTGCGGACAAAACCAAAATTGGAGTCTCTAGTGTGTTACAGTAAAGACCATGTAAGGTAGACAATCTTCGCTCAGTATCGGTAAATTTTATTTTGGGTGTCGGAAGATAGGTTAAAGATCCGACATTCTATCTACTGAACCTCTCTTTTCACTAGACCTATCCTAAAACTGTCAAAGTTTAAATGGTTCCAGGACCCACCTCCGGCTTCAATCCCCACCCTCTATTGCCGTTCTCCTACTGTTTGTATGCATTAAATTTGTAAAAAAATCTCACGACTAAATCTTCTAGTATCATATTATTCAAGACGTATTTGCCCCAAGTGAATAAGGTTTAGTCCGAAGGAGTCGTTAAATTAGTACATTTGTTTTACGTCCCAGTTCCTCCCAAACAGATGTTGGATGAATCCTTTTTGACAAGAAATCTTGAAATCGTGAAATTAGTGAAATTAACAAACGTACGGTTAATTAACCGTGACGATTAATATTTACTCAATAGACAAGTAATTTCGTCCGAATCTGCTTGCAGTCGAATTTTCGTGAATCGTCAATCATATATAACGACACAATAGACGTTCATTTTTGGCGTAGGGAAATTTTTACAGATATAATATTCGTTCTTTCAGACATTAAATAAAAAGTGTTTAAGACTAAGTAAGGTGATACCACTATATTATTCTAGAATCATTTATTCTGAACTATTCTTTCCGTTTAGAAGGTTTCTCTTCTTATTTTCTGTAAGGTCTTTGACTCCGTTTTCGTTTTGGTACCCCCTTTACAAAACCCGACACAAACATTAAATTCCCATTTTCACACTTCTTATTTCTCTCTTTCCTAAAAAATTTATGAACTTTTCTGTTTCTTTCGGTTCACCACCACCCTCCAGAATTGTCACCGAGATCCCAGGGACGTCACTAATCATAAACTTTCTTCGGCAGCAAAGGACTAAGAGATAACGATCCATTGTTTAATGGGGTTTTGGTTCATCGGATTTTGTTAGAAAAAGAGGAGAAAGAGCTACAACACTGTCTTTATGTCACTCTCACTCGAACCGACAGGAGGAGTCCAGGTGCATAAAAGTCGACCCTGTCGACCCTGTCTTAGTAAATGAATCTTCTATCAATGAAGTGAGTGTTCCCACCGTGGAGACACGAAGCACTGGAGGGAGATCTACCTCAAAGTGGGGATGCCCTGAAGAGGTACCTGGACCAAACTTGAAGAGTGGCGTGCCACTGGGGGTGGAACGTACCACGAATTTGAGATCTAGATCTTGACCACACCTTAGACCATACGGAAGAGAAAACCAGTTCCGACAGTGTTTGGTCGGGTCTAAGTTCCGCTTCCTCTTTCTGAAGAGGAGAATTACACTCCTAAATAGTTTTTCAACCGTCGGTTAAAAAGTAGGAGATGTTCAGGTGGGTACTGAGACTTACTTCGTTATACTATGAATTTTATCTCCTCTTTTTCTTATTTCCTAAAGAGTGGACCATTGGAAAACAAAAGAAAACACAATTGACAAGTTTGGAGAAAAAAATGAATCTTTTATTTCAATTTTATCATATTCACGACTGTGGGATTCTTAAATGTAGGTAGTTATTCTTCTGTTCGTCACGAGAAACCTTCCTTCAAGACAGAAGAGGCAGAATTTCCAAACGAAACTTATACCAGAGTCACGTTTGTTAAGGGAAATATACTGCGTCTCAATAGTGGGTGTAAGTCAGGAGACGGGAAAGAAGACGACAAAGACGGGAGAAGGATCTATCTACCCGACTAAGGGAAGGTGAAAGTCGACAGTCGGTGGTTCGTAATGATGATTTGTGATAGGGATTTATACACTTCGGTCAAATGGTTGGTGAGTGTTTCGGACAGGTCGGGAAACTGAAACTTAGAAGAGTGGGAGTACAAGGAGCAACCGGACTGATGTGTAGGACCTCACGATACAACTGTCACTCAACAAGAGGGAGACAAGGAGGATTATGTAGGGAAATCGTGTAACCAGTACTCCAGTGTAATCAAGGATTAAAGAGGACGTTGACGGAGTAGGGGAGGGTGAAGGTGACGGGAACAGTGGTTCACGGGGGACGTAAGATGTAGGGGAAGAGTATTAGGACGGTTTAATTACGAAGAAGGTTAAATCTTTAATGTGTAACGTAAAGATAGGTAAATCATAATGGGAATTGAAAAATTGTACGAATGAATTTTCAATTAATTATATGGTTGAGAGGAAAGACTGATTATTTTCCGGAATTTACGGAACTTAAAGGTTAGTGGAGGGAGAGAAGAATGTACAATAAAGACAGGTCATTAGATGGAACTACTACGAAAGTATAAAAGAAATGGTTATAATAACAAAGAAATAAGTCAGTTACTTGTAAATCCAAACAGGTGTATGAATTGTTAATAAACAATTAGCAATGAAGAACCCAGGTTAAAGTAATAAGTGTTTCACGTAGGAAAAATATGGTCACGAAGAGTTTGAACTATGTGTGGTCTTAGTACATTCCTATCAAAATTTTAAGATCAAGGGTCACACGTGGTGTCTTGTTAATGGATATTTAGGAACTCCCATATATTCTGTCCGTAATCATGAAGTATTCAGAGAGGATTACTACGATTATACGTCGGTCTAACTCGTGGAATAGAGTCTTTTAGGAAATCGTTTCAAAAGAATTGTCATTTATTAGAGACGAAAACAGACCTTTAGATATATTTTGTGGGTGGAAGTAATACCTTAATATTAATTCGATTTGTATTTTAAGATTTATTAGTCAATGAAAGTAAATTGTGTGTCTTCTGGAATAAGGTGACAGAAGACCAAAGATATCAGGGCTATCACTCCGGACATCAGTCAGATTAAAGGAAGAAATCGTCCATTACAAATAATCAAAATACTGACGAAAATGGTAAAAGAGAAACAGAAACTCCATAAGTTTAAAGTAATTATATTTAGACTTATCCTTTAATCAAATGATTTTTTATATTTACAACACCTTAAAAGACGTAAAGGATTCAGACTTTTAAGTACAGAAAGTAGTAAAATCTTTTAAGAGTCCCGTAATAAAGAAGATTATAATGAAGAGGGAGTCATAAAGATGATGTAAGAATTTTTTAAGATGTAATACGAAGAGTCAGAAAGAGTGAGATGAGAGGTAGAGAAATAGAAAGAAAGTATAAAAGAAAAAAAATTAGAGAGAAGTTTATAGAAGGTTAAGTGAACAAGTGAGAAGTAGTGACGGATTAGACATGAATGGAACAGAAAACTTAAAAATATAAGTTAATAAAATACAAAATTGGAGGTCTTCAGGATAAGATAAGAAAATTTTTCGACAGACTATCCCCCGCCAGGATTCTACCACCTCCTTATCCTACCCCTCTGGTGAAATAGGGAGTTTTTAAGTAGTTTTCTTGTAAAGTCGTGACTCATTTAAGGTGTTTTGTTGAAGACTTACGACCGTCTCCTGTAGTCCGTGGGTCGTTTCGTTTAGTAACCGAAGTTTTTGTCCATCCTTTTTTATATTATTCTCCTTTTTTCTCTGTTTCCTCCATCCCTCCCTCGAGGCAGGGTCCTTCCTTTAGGGCAGGGTCCTTCCTTTAGGGCAGGGTCCTTCTCTGAGAATTTTTCTCTCCAAAGGTTTGTGGTCCTTTGTAAGAGTGTCGGTTCAGACACCGCTCGAAACCTTCGTGTCTCCCGTTGTATTGTCCTTCCTTTTTATTTATTTATTAATTTTGGTTGTCTAAGGCTCGGGTTGTCATTGAGGGGGTCGCCTTTTCGTCGTGTCTGCGGATGTAGACGGTGATCGTTCACCCCCGACCCGTCCCTCCTTGCCCTCCGCGTCGGCCGTCACGAAAAATTCTTAGTCCCGCGTCCTCCGCGCCCGACGTCACAAAAAAAACTCTTAGCCCGACCTTGCGGGCCGCGCACCTGTCTCGCTTGATTTAACCCGATCGTTTGGTCTGACACCCTATCGATGGTGCGTTTTACGAGCTTGTATTCTGTGGTGGTCCTGACGCGTGTTTTGTTTCCTGACTAGACTTTATCGGCCGACGTCTGGTAGGGGGAGGTCACTGTCCGTCGGTCTCGGAATTCCCGAACTTCCCCCGTAAGCGTCGGGTTCTCTCTGTAATGGATGGTTTTACGTTCGTCCAAAGAAACAATTGATTCTGAAGACCCCCAAGACCTGTCAGTAGTAGGTGGACTCTTCCTTGCGGTCGTCATGTGGGTCTTTTGACTCGTCGTCCCTTTCCGGTATCAGCGTCGCTAACGTGAGCGGTTTGAGGACTCGATGAGCCTGGACCCTTCCCGTGTTTTGCGTCCGGGTTGGTTTAGACGCGGAGACTCCCGAAGGACTCGCGACTCGGACTCGCCGAATCTGGCCCCTCCACGTACGTCGGATCCCGGCCGGAGTCTGCCAAGGGGTCGCCTCGATACATCTCGGACTCACCTCACGCGGCGCTCGTCCCCGTTCGGGTCTCACCTACTCTGTGACGTTCGTGTGCGGTCATTATAAACAAACGTCGTAGGGAGGAAGGGGTGTCGTGCTGACTTATCACTCGGATCACACAGGTGGTGGTGGGAGGGACACAGTTCTACCTTGAGTCTGTGCCTTCTTTGGTCGTTTGTCTCCTTCAATTTGTCTCCCTTGGCGGAACCTTCACTGGGGTGTGTTGGGTGTTGTGGTCTCTTTCCCGGTCTATATGGAAATGATGAAAATGTTAGAAAAAAAAAGGAAAGAAAAAAGAAAAAAAAAAAAAAAAAAAAAAACTCAACTACCCCAACACACTAACAAAAGAGAAAAAAACAAAAAGAAAAAAATTGAAAGAATTTAAAAATTCATGAGATAAAGAGATTAATAATAAAAATTATTAAGAACACCGAAACAAAAAAAAAACAAACAAAAAACAAAACAATCAAAGCAAACAAACGAACAAAAAAGAAAGAAAAAAAGGAGAAAAAGAAGAAAAGAAATTATAACATAAAAACTTTTAGGTTAGAGATGAGGTCTAAAAATTAGAAACGAAAAACCATAAACAACAGTTAAAACATGTACATTTTTGGGTTAGAAGTCATGGGTTAAGATGGACTCTCGTTCTAATGACCGAACTGGTGAGAGGGGAGGAAACCTGAGAGGAAAAAGAGGTGGTTCACCGGAGACAGAGGAGGGAGGGGGAAGAGAAGAGATGGGTTGGGACACTTAGAGACACACAAGGTCTGCCACCTCTTGTGAGTCCCTTGCCCAATGACCGGCCTAGAGAGAGAGAGGAAAAGTAAAGGGAGAAAATAGGAGGACCGGTGGAGACAGATGAAGGAGGGAGAGGAGAAGGGACATATTGAGACACTTGTGGAGACTCACCAGGTCTGACACCTCGCATGTATTCCTTCACTAATGACCGATCGAACGAGAGAGGAGAAAACTATAGTGGAGTAGAGTAAGGTCAGTGGAGATTGATGGGGGAGGGAGAAGAGAAGAGGCACATTGAGTCACTTGGAGATACCCACTGGGAATTACACCTCTTTGGAAAGTAGAAATTGGATCTACGAAATAGTAGTCACGACATAACTACCTCTTCAGGACTCCGATCCCATTTTTATTTTGACTTTTGGTCTTTGTCCTCCGAATTCAGGTTTAGGATTCTTGTAGTCTCTTTAGGACTTAGCTCCCTTGTAATTAGTTATCCTCGAGTAGTTTACGGAGGTACGGATGTGACGTTGGTTCGTGGTGGGTTCCCGGTTGTTCAAGGTCTCGTTCTGTATGGTGCGTTTAAGAGGTCGTTGTCTCCTTGAGTGGGGACTCGAAGTTATATGTCCGTCGAGTTTTGATGAGGTTTTGGTGACTGAAGAGTGTTGGGTAATGACCTGTTGAGTATCGTGAGGTCTCTCTTCTTTAGGTCGAGGTGGGTGGTCTTGAGGTTGTGTTCGGAGGGATTGGTTCTTTGGAACTGTTCGGTAACTATCTTGGGGTGGGTGTCACTCCTTTGAGGTATTATTTCTCTTGAGGTGTTTAAGGGTCTTATATCTTTCCGGTGGGGTTTGCGTCGTTATATTGGTTCTACTTCTCTGTCTCCTTATGAGTAGTCCATTTTCTTGTCCTCTTTACGGATGGTTTGGTTTGGTTTCTCCTTCTCTATCCCTTAGATGGACTCTTTCTTAAGGCGTATAACTATCACTTTTACTAGGTTTTAGAACTTTAGTTTTTCCTTAGTGTCTATTTATCGGACCTCTGTTCCTAACTCTTCTATGTTCTTTCCAAATTGTTCCTGGATCTTCTTTATTTTTTTCTCAGTTATATATTACTTATTACGTTATTTACTCTAGTCTTTGTGAGACCTCCGTTGTTTATCATCTTATTGTCTCCGTCTTCTATCCTAATCACTTGATCTTCTATCTTACCATCTTTATTTACTTCGTCTGTCCTTTTTTCTTTTTGCTTAATTTTCTTTACTCCTGTTGGAGTCTCTGGAGGTCCTGTTATACTTTGCGAGGTTGTAAGTTTAATATCCTCAGGGTCTTCTTCTTCTGTTTTTCTTTCTGGTACTCTTTTAGGAACTCCTCTATTATCAACTTTTGAAGGGATTTTACCCCTTCCTTTATTAGTGGGTTCAGGTTCTTTGGGTCTCTCAAGGTTTATCCTATTTGGGTTCCGCTTTGTGGGGTTCTGTGTATAATTAGTTTAATTGTTTCTAGTTTGTGTTTCTTGTTTATAATTTTCGTCGTTCCCTTTTTGTTGTTTATTGTGTGTTCCCCTAAGGGTATTCCTATTGACGACTAGAAAGTTATCTTTGAGAAGTCCGGTCCTCCCTTACCGTTCTGTATGAATTTCACTACTTTCTTTTATTGGATGTCGGGTCTAATGACATGGGTCGTTCCTAGAGTAAGTTTATACTTCCTCTTTATTTTTCGAAATGTCTGTTCGTTTTCGACTCTCTAAAGTCGTGGTGGTTTGGTCGAGAGGTTGTTTATGATTTCCTATAAGAGATCTGTCCTTTGTGTTTTTCCCGTATATTTGGGTTTGGGTTTTGTTATTTCATTTACAATTACCCTAGTGTGAATAGTTATTAATGGAAGTTGCATTTACCTAACTTACGGGGTTGGTTTTCCGTTTCTGACCGACTTACCTATGTTTTTGTTCCAGGGATATATACGATGGATGTTCTCTGGGTGGAGTTTTGTTGTCTGTGTATGTCTGACTTTCACTTCCCGACCTTTTTCTATTAGGTACGTTTATCTCTGGTTTTCTTTCGTCCTCATCGTGATGAGTAGAGACTATTTTATCTGAAATTTTGTTTCCGACACTTTTCTCTGTTTCTTCCGGTGATGTATTACTAGTTTCCTAGTTAGGTTCTTCTTCTATATTGTTAATATTTATATATACGTGGGTTATATCCTCGTGGCGTTATACATTCTGTTTACGATTGTTCATACTTTCCCCTTTAGTTGTTATTGTGTTATTATCACCCTCTGAAATTATGGGGTGAGTGTGGATACCTGTCTAGTTGATTTGTCTTTTAATTGTTTCTTTGCGTTTGAAATTTACTATGTTATCTGGTTAATCTGGATTGACTATAGATATCCTGTAAAGTGGGGTTTTAACTTAACTTTTTTACTTAAAGTGGAAAAAGAGTTCACGAGTGCCTTGGAAAAGGTCCTATCTAGTGTAGGACCCGGTATTTAGATTGGAACTATTTAAGTTTTTTCAGCTTTAGTAGGGTTCGTAGAAAAGACTGGTATTACGTAATTCTAATCTAGAGTTAATGTTCTCTTTTTTATAATTTTTAGGGTTGTATACCTCCGACTTGTTGTGCGAAGACTTATTGGTTGTTTAGTGTCTTCTTTAGTTTTTTCCTTAGTTTAATACGTATCTCTACTTTTACTTTTGTGTTGTTGAGTTTTAGACACCCTGTGATACTTTCTTCACGAATCTCCTTTCAAGTATTGTTATGTCTGTATGGAGTTCTTTGTTCTTTTTTCAGTTTATTTATTGGATTGAGATGTGGATTTCGTTGATCTTTTCCTTCTTTACCTCTTGGGGTCTCAATCATCTTCCTTTCTTTAGAATTTTTAATCCCGTCTTTACTTACGTTTTCTTTGTTTTCTCTGGTATCGTTTTTAGTTGTTTCGGTTTTCGACCAAGAAACTTTCCTATTTATTTTGACTGTTTGGTAATCGATCTGAGTAGTTCTTTGTTTCCCTCTTCTTATTTTAGTTATTTTAATCTTTACTTTTACCTCTCTAGTGTTGTCTGTTGTGTCTTTATGTTTCCTAGTATTCTCTGATGATAGTCGTTAATATACGGTTATTTTACCTGTTGAACCTTCTTTACCTGTTTAAGAATCTTTTCATGTTGAAAGGTTTTGACTTGGTCCTTCTTTATCTTTTAGAATTGTCTGGGTAGTGTTCGTGCCTTTAACTTTGACATTAGTCTTTAGAAGGTCGTTTGTTTTCGGGTCCAGGTCTGACGAAGTGTCGACTTAAGATGGTTTTTAAAGCTCTTCTCGATTGTGGATAGAATGAGTTTGAGAAGGTCTTTTAACGTCTCCTTCCATTTGAAGGTTTGAGTAAGATACTCCGGTGGTAGTGGGATTATGGTTTTGGACTGTTTCTACAGTGTTTTTTTCTTTTGATGTCCGGTTATAGTGACTACTTGCATTTACGTTTTTAAGAGTTGTTTTAAGATCGTTAGTCTTAGGTTGTTGTGTAATTTTTCTAGTATGTGGTACTGGTTCACCCGAAATAGGGTCCCTACGTTCCTAAGAAGTTATAGGTGTTTAGTTAGTTACATTAAGTGGTGTAATTGTTTAACTTTTTATTTTCGGTATACTAATAGAGTTGTCTACGTCTCTTCCGGAAACTGTATTAAGTTGTAGGTAAATACTATTTTTGAGAAGTCTTTCGTCCTTATCTTCCTTGTATGGAGTTGTATTATTTTCGATATATACTGTTTGAGTGTGTTTGTAATAGGAGTTACCACTTTTTAACTTTCGTAAAGGGGATTTCAGTCCTTGTTCTGTTCCCACGGGTGACAGTGACGATGATAAGTTGCATCAAGACCTTCAAACCCGGCGTCGTTAGTCTCTTCTTTTTATTTATTTTTCTTAGGTTTAACCTTTTCTTCATTTTGAGAGTGACAAACGTTTACTGTACTAGGAGATGTATCTTTTAGGACTTCTGAGGTGGTCTTTTAATGATCTCGATTAGTTACTTATATCATTTCAACGTCCTATATTTTAGTTTCGTGTCTTTAGGGAACGTAAGGATATGTGATTATTACTCTTTCATCTTTTCTTTAATTCCTTTGTTAAGGTAAGTGTTAACGTTACTTTTCTTATTTTATGAATCCTTATATGGATGGATTTCTTTGATTTCTGGATATATAACTTTTGATATTTTGTGACTACTTTCTTTAGTTTCTCCTGTGATTATCTACCTTTTTATATGGTACAAGTACCTAACCTTCTTAGTTATATCACTTTTACTCATATGATGGGTTTCGTTAGATGTCTAAGTTACGTTAGGGATAGTTCGATGGTCGCCATAAAAAGTGTCTTGATCTTGTTTATTAAAGTTCTAAACATACCTTTATGAATTTTGGAGCTTATCGGTTTCGTTAGAACTTTTTCTTCTTACCTCGACCTCCTTAGTTGAACGGACTGAAGTCCGAGATGATGTTTCGGTGTCAGTAATTCTGTCATACCATGACCGTGTTTTCGTCTTTATATCTAGTTACCTTGTTTTATCTTTCGGGTCTCTATTTAGGTGTGTGTATACCTGTGGAATAGAAGCTGATTCCTCCGTTCTTATATGTTACCTCATTTCTGTTAGAGAAATTGTTCACCACGACCCTTGTGACCAGTTGGTGAACATTTTCTTACTTTAATCTAGTGAAAGATTGTGGCGTGTACTTTTATTTGAGTTTTACCTAATTTCTAGATTTGCATTCTGGTCTTTGATATTTTGAGGATCTCCTCTTGTATCCGTTTTGTGAGAGGCTGTATTTAGTGTCGTCCTAGGAGATACTGGGTGGAGGGTCTTATGACCTTTATTTTCGTTTTTATTTGTCTACCCTAGATTAATTTTAATTTTCGAAGACGTGTTGTTTCCTTTGATATTCGTTCCACTTTTCTGTCGGAAGACTTACCCTCTCTTATTATCGTTTACTTCGTTGACTGTTTGTTGATTAGAGTGTTTATATGTTCGTTGAATACGTCGAGTTGAGGTCTTTTTATTTGATGGGTTAGTTTTTTACCCGGTTTCTTGATTTATCTGTAAAGAGGTTTCTTCTGTATGCCTACCGATTGTTTGTGTACTTATCTACGAGTTGTAGTGAGCAATGGTCTCTTTACGTTTAGTTCTGGTGTTACTCCATGGTAAAGTGTAGTCAGTCTTACCGACGCTAGGTTTTCAGATGTTCGTTATTTACGACTTCTCCTACACCTCTTTTCCCTTGGGAGAATGTGACAACCACCCTTACGTTTGATCATGTCGGTGATACCTTTTGTCACACCTCTAAGGAAATTTTTAACGTTTATCCTGACGGAATACTAGTTCGTTAGGGTGACGACCCGTATGTGTGGTTCCTTTGGTCTTAACTTTCTCTGTGTACATGGGGTTACAAGTAGTGTCGTGACAAATTTATCGGTCCTGTACCTTTGTTGGATCTACAGGTAGTCGTCTACTTACCTATTCTTTCGACACCATGTATATGTGTTACCTCATAATGAGTCGGTAATTTTTCTTATGTAAACTTAGTCAAGACTACTCTACCTACTTTGACCTCGGCTAATATGTCTCACTTCATTCGGTCTTTCTTTTTGTGGTTATGTCATATGATTGTGTATATATACCTTAAATCCTTCTACCGTTACTGCTGGGACATACGTTCTGTCCCTTTCTCTGTGTCTACACATATTACCTGAAAACCTGAGTCTCCCTCCCTCTCCCACCCTACTAAACCCTCTTACTGTAAGATTGTACATATGATAGTACATTCTTAACTTAGCGGTCAGATACAGACTACGTCCTATGTCGTACGAACCTCGACCACGTACCCCTACTGGGTCTCTCTACAATACCCCTCCCTCCACCCTCCCCCCAAGTACAAACCCTTGCGTACATTCTTAATTTCTAAAATTTTAAATTTTTTATTTATTTATTTATTTTAAATTTTTTTATTTATTTTTGTTTGTTTTTTTATTATTATTATTTTTTTTCTTATGTAAACTTAGTCAAGATTACTCTACCTACTTTGACCTCAGCTAATATGTCTCACTTCATTCGGTCTTTCTTTTTGTGGTTATGTCATATGACTGTGTATATATGTCTTAAGTCTTTCTACCATTACTACTGGGACATACGCTCTGTCGTTTTCTCTGTGTCTACATATCTTGTCTGAAAACCTGAGACTCCCTCTCCCTCTCCCACTCTACTAAACCCTCTTACCATAACTTTGTGCATATGATAGTACATTCTTTGCTTCACGGTCAGATACAAGTTATGTCCTATGTCCTACGAACCCCGACCACGTACCCCTACAAGACCTCTCTACTACACCCCACCCTCCACCCTCCCCCTAAGTCCTAACCCTCGAACATATGTGGGAACCACCTAAGCACAGTTACATACCGTTTTGGTTATGTCATACATTTCATTTTATTTCATTTTTATTTTATTTTATTATTATTATTATTTTAAAATTTTTGACAGAGTATTAATATATCCATGATAAATAAATAATTTAAAAATAAAGAAAAAACGTACAAATCAGTTAAATTTGTTGAAGTAAATCTCTTACGGAGGTTATTAAGACAATGGACTTTAAAATCCCTGAATTAAGAAAACAGGGAACATCACTCNTTATTTTATTATTATTATTATTTTAAATTTTTTGACAGACTATTAATATATCCATGATAAATAAATAATTTAAAAATAAAGAAAAAACGTACAAATCAGTTAAATTTGTTGAAGTAAATCTCTTACGGAGGTTATTAAGACAATGGACTTTAAAATCCCTGAATTAAGAAAACAGGGAACATCACTCAACAGGTGAACACCACCTGACCAAGGAACACATACAACATTATAACTTAGTATTAGAACTCAAACCGTCCCGAAATCGACATCCTTAGAACACGTTAGACCCGACTTTGCGACAGGAAGGCCTTACCACGGGGAATCCAAAATGATCACACCGTAGTTAAAGTACAATTACAAAAACGAACCTAAGGGACCTAGTACGGCCATTCCTATTATCCTACCGGAATACTTAAGAGTACTCTATAAAAAAGGGTTCCGTTTTGTTTGGTTCATAAGGACATTCAAACAATAATAAAGAAAAACGAATAAAAACTGACACGAACCAGAAGTAACGACGTGCGCCCGAAAGAGATCTACATCACTCGGCTCCGATGAGAGGTCAACGGCACGTGTCCGAAGAGTGACTCCACCGAAGACACACGAAGTCATCAACGTTACGTACACGAATCGACGGGACGTCGTTCACCTTAGAAAGGTCTAGTCACTAGTTTGGACACAGGAGAGGTAACCTCACACACACCCGTGTCAGGGAGTCAACACAGGTTAAGAAAACACTGGACGGTGCGAGGAGACAGGTTCTTATGACCTCACCCAACGGAACCGTCCGTCTAAGAATTGGTGACTTGGTGGTTCCTTTAGGAGAGACATTCAAAAAAGTAAAGCGAAAGAAAGCAAAAAATAAAACAAAACGGTCATTCACCTATAAAAGTTGGTGTTAAAGTGCCTCTCGCATCGGGAAACATCCGAAACGTGTCCCCTCTCCCCAGAGTCAAGTTTGTAGGACGATGTCCTTGTAGGTTCCGGAATTAAGGACACCAGAAATTTGACTTCAGTAGACGAATGACTCTGATTGTTGTGTAGGGTGCCGTCGGCTACACTCACGGATGTACGGTCAGACTGACAGTCAAAATAAAAGTACAAAACCAGATACTCAGAAAAGAAAGGATTGGACGATACGTAAACTTTCTTACAAACAAAGTAAAATAAGTGACAGGATCAAAACAACAACAGTCTTCTCCGAAAAGTTCCGTTAATCGAGTGGTAGAACGATACTTACCTTTAGGGGTACGTATAAGGGAGATTGAAGACCCTCCTTGCCTAACATTAAACGTGACAACGAGTATAATAACCTGTACTTAAAATAGTTAACTATAATCAATTTATTTACTCATTCCTATAACAAATAAGTGTTTCATAAAGAGAAAAAAAAAAATTCTTAGATGGTTTCTTTTTTAAAATTAGAACTGAGGTTTGCAAGGAAAGTTTGAGTTAATTTATGACTGTCTAAATAGACTTTCCCTTTAACACTTGAAAGAAGAACGGTAAATAAGAAATTGTTAGTTTGTTCCGTAGATATCCTGGTTATACCATTTCAGTGAGAGTTTCAATTTCCTTGGATCCTTTACTGGAAACTCGTATGTAAGATAAGATCAGAATTTTGAGTATTTTGGTCCCATCCCAAAAACATATAAACAATTATTCGGTACTAATTATCGAGACGCACCGACCTACAGTAGTGGCTGAGCTACCTATACTCAAACTCACTTGAGGCCCTCAACCACTACCTGTCCTTCCGGACCGCACGACACTAAGTACCCCAGCGTTTCTCAGTCTGTACTGACTCGCTGACTTGACTTGACTTGACTTGACTTATCGAGACACGTTTAAATTGGATTATAGGGACTACTACTCTGTATTTGGACCTACCTGAATTAACGGAAGATAAAGTATTAAGTAAATTACTTTGTAGTCTCCATGTTTATTTTAAATTCCCTTTTTCATCACTATACTCGTTTTGACTTCAAGAAGATTATTTTTGTACATTATGTAAAGTCGGACCGGATAACCTTCTTTTCCTTTTATAAGATCAATCAGTTTCGGAAGAAACTTAATAACTATCGAGGGAGAAGGGGATAAGGAGAGAGTATAGAAGAGAAAAACGTAGTGAAGGGATCACCGAGTCTCCAATTTCGCAGACGGAGGTTACACCCTCTGGACCCAAGCTAGGGGACCTCTTCCTTTACCATTGGGTAAGGTCATAAGAACGGACCTCTTAGGGTACCTCCTTCTTTGGACCATCCGATGCCCCAGTGTTTCTCAGCCTGTGCTGTCTCGCTGGAGTGATATATGTGATAGAAGTTGAGGTTTAAGATATCCCAAAGGGGTAAAAAGGGGAAGACAATGGTTTTTTTTTTTTTTTTACGATCGGAGTCGTCTCTCAATAATCGTTTCTATTAACAATGTCCCCGACACCTTAAAATGGGTTGTCTTGGGTGTGTTTTAGTACCGTGTCATTTAAGGGATAACGAGAAAGGGGAGGTTGGTCTGGGAGTCGAGATATTCTCTCCTTCGGTTCAAGAGTACGGAAAACATCCAGGGACACAGACTGGGTCCTGAACCAAGTTCGAGGTTAGATCTCTTGTGAACTACTATTACTAGTAGCACCAGTATTAGTAATAATAGTAGTTTGGAGGACGGTGGATAACTCGTGTTCGAAAAGTCTCAGTCAAAACTCAGGTGTCTTATTAGGAGTCTTCCTTCTCCTCCTCCTGCTTATGGAAAAAAATTGAACCCTTTCGACTCAAAGTCTCTCTTATTCATTAAACTAGTTTTAGTGTGTCTCGTATTTATCACCGAATATATCGTAGAAACATTTTATAGCACCTGTCTATTTAAAATATGTCGTAAGGGGTACCTTATCCGTTTAACGTTTTTTCATGGGAAGGGGACTCACCTACTTCGGGACCCTCGTGTGTCGAACCAGTCCCCCGTGACCACTCTACAGTCGGAGGTGGACAGACGAGTCTGTGTCGAACCAGTCCCCCGTGACCACTCTACAGTCGGAGGTGGACAGGCGAGTCACCCCTGTGAGACACGTCATATGTTCGACGCGTTAGGATACAAGTTTGGATGTTCAGAAACTAAAGTTTGGGGTACTGTACGCACCAGAAAGGTCGGAGACAGTAACCAGTCACTACTACTAAGTACTGGGGAGCTACGAACCACGATTTTATCCCTCTTACTAAGAACGAAGGAGAGTCAATAGAGGTTTCTTAAACTTAAAAAAGGACCTCCTATTAAACTTAACGGACTGGAAGCCTAATTCTGCGAGGAGAAATGAGTAGGCTGAAGGGATCACCGAGTCTGACATTTCGCAGACAGATGTTACGCCCTCTGGGCCTAAGCTAAGGACCCAACCCTTTTAGGGGACCTCTTCCTTTACCGTTAGGTGAGGTCCTGATAACGGACGTTTTAGGGTACCTGTCTCCTCGGACCATCCGATGTCGGGTACCCCAGCGTTTGTCAGCCTGTGCTGACTCGCTGAAGTGAAAGTGAAAGTGAGATGAGTAGGTAGGTGCAGTCACCCAATTCTCCTGAGGGTCACGAGGAAGAGGGACTAGGACCCCAGAAAACCACTGACCACTAGTCATTCCTTTGTACCTACCATGGTGTGGTCGGAAGCGGTGGCACATTCAAAAGTGTAGTAATAATGTTACTTCGTTTGGTGCGAAGGGTGGAGAGATCGTGTTTGTCAACGTTGTACCGACGTGTTGAGGTCGGGATTTGTTCGTGAACGATTGCCTTTGGGGCTGTTTAGTGTTTCGTATTCGTCGTTATCGTCCGTGGTCCCATTATTAAATAAAAATTACGGTACGACAGAAATTGTCACGTCAAAGGAGGTCCCACAAACGAAACTCTAACGTTCTATTAATGTAGAGTCTTTGGTCCGATTAATGTCAATTGTCGGACTTTTGGTTTTCTTAGGAAGGGATGTGGGGGTCGAAGAAAAAAGGTGATCTTATGATGTGTTTAAGGTCAATTTTGCACACCGTAGTAAATCCTTTGGTTAAACTGATGTCGAATCTCCAAGTAAAAGGGGAGGAATGTCGTGTACATATTGAGCGTGACTACACATAGTCTCCCTGGACGCATTGTGTCGGAGTCACTAATCTTATTTATTATCGTGATATCTCTCGTTTGTTACTATCGTTAAAAGGTTACCTCTTTTTCAGATTTACAAAGACCACCTTTTGGTCCCTCACTCACACCTATGTACGACGTTTCTACTCTAATGGACACCGGAGATACATGAGAAATCTCATACCCTAATTATTAGTTAGTGAGACCCGGTAAACATCTTAATTTCTCGACCTTACCTCTACTCTTTAGTAGACCAGTTAAAAACACTAAGGATATGTAGTTTTTACGTTTCTTTATACATGACATTTTTCAAAATTTCTTACTAAGGTACTGGACTAGTAAATAAGTTTTTTATTAAAAAATAGTGGAGACTAAAAAAATATTAGGAATAGTCTTTCAAGAGGGTTAGGATTTAAATGGAACTACATTACAGTCTGGAAAGAAACCGACACAAAATCGACTTTATTTGTGAAGGGGTTTATATATAAAGGGTTTATTTATATATAGAGGAAACATATCGTATTGAAGGTGAGGTTCATAAAGATTTGAAAAATTAGTAAACGTATGAAAAAGGAATAAACAGAAGTCAAAGGTAATCGAAAATTTACATATTCGGATCGTAGTGTTGATCGAAACCGAGTTAAACTGTAGAATATCCTTGACCCTGGATTTATAAGAAAAAAGGTACGCACCCCTTTTTCTCTGACTTAACCTCTTCTCTTAACCTTTAGGTTATAAGACTCGAAAGTGTACTTTAGGTAAGGACAAAGAAATCACGGAGGTCTTAAATGGATGAACTGGAGTGTCAGAATTTCATTCTATTGATGTCGGTTCAAAGAAGAAGCCCGAGACGTCTTATGGTCGTCATAAGGAGAGGTAGGTACAGAATAAGTTTTTTCGTTGTATAACCGGGAAGGTAGTCCGATGAACGATCTCCGAGGAGTAACGATTATTACATTTTAAACGTACGTTTACCATAAAGAGTATCATTGTTGAGGAATCGTTGTGACTGACTGAAGTAAGTAAGAAAATTGTTTGTGCATAATTCACGAGTGGGACCCTCTCCCGAGAGATGGTGGAAACAAGGGAAAACTGCCGAAGAGAACAATCGAGAAGGGAATTTCTCCTCCTTAACGAGTAGAACCAACTAACCTTGTAGACCACTCTGGTGAAAAAAAGACTGTCCGTCCTAATAAAACGACATTTTCAGTCGTGGATCCATATAACGAATGGAAAGACGGAGTCTGGGGTCATCCAGACGTACCCAGTTAGTCGGAATAATAAGAAGGAGAAGATGAGACTCCCGACCGACCTTTTACAAAGGTCTCTGAGAGAACTCTATTCGGTGAAGAGAGACGAGAAACAGATAGAGAAGTATCCGTACGGACTCGTAATATCAGGGTTCTAAATCCCATCCCTCGTAACCTCTCCACTCTCCGGGGTGAAAGAGGAGGGGTCAAAATAGTTGGCCCTGAATTCAACGAATGGGTTCATCATGAAAGTTAATTGTAGGGGTTCTTCTGAAAACCTTCTATCCCTTCTAACCGTCCCATACTAAGCTTATAGGTCCGATACTCCAGTGGTATAATGAGTTAAAGAGGAGGTCAGAGATTTTAAATGATCTATAGTACGGACCTCGATCCGTGGTTCCTCTGTCAGTATATTTCGTGTTGGGAGAGGAAGTTCCCGAACGTTAGACCACCTTGTAAAATAGACGAACCTTTACTGCAAAGGTACCAGTTATAGACTTGTTTGTAAATAGGAAAAGTTCTCTATAAATTTTACTTTAGATTCATTCCAGATTTTCCCTAAAGTATTCCTTAAGGGACCACCAGGTACCAATTCTCAAACGGTATTTTCGTCTCCCATACACAAGTTAGGGATCAGTTCCTCCTCGGTTTTAAGGTATACGGAACACCGGTTTTCCGGTCTTGTATGTTGTCTTTGTTATAACATTGTTTAGGTTATTTCTGAAAATTTTACTGAGTGTAATTTTTTCTCTCTCTCTCGAAATTATTTATTTACTTTCCCTAAAGTGTCTTCTTTGAATCCTTAAATGTTGTCACTTCAACCCGTAGATACAGTATGTACCAATCGTAAGAAAATAAAAAACTACGAAGGAGTCACCCGACGTCAGGTACCCCAGCACTTCTCAGCCTGTGTTGACTCGGTGAAGTCAAAGTGAAAAGTGAAAGTACGTAACCTCTTCCTTTACCGTTGGGTGAGGTCACAAGAACGGACCTCTTAGGGTCCCTACCACCTCGGACCACCCGACGGTAGATACTTCAGCGTGTCTCAGCCTGTGCTGACTTCATTGAATCGTCGTCGTCGTCGTCGTCTAGGAAATGTTCCTGTTCATTTTTTAAGTGAACGGTTACGTCCTCTGTACCCAAGCTAGGGACCCACCTCTTCTAGGGGACCTCCTCGTTTACCGTTGTATGAGGTCATAAGAGCGACCCTTTTAGGGTACCTGTCTCTTCGGACCGCCCGATGTCAGGTGTCCCAACGTTTCAATCTGTCGTTGACTGACTCGTGTGTGTGTATGGGTGTGTCTATGAGATGATTGATCTTTTTTCGTTCTCTAATTTATCCGTTGATTTTCTCTGTATTAAGATGGAGTTTGGGTTTTACAGGTCCGTGTCAAAACCTCTTTACCTTTGATGGTCAACCACCAACCGACCGACAAAAATTACCTTCTTTTCTTTTCAAGTCTTGGTTTCTCACAAAACGGTACTCTTTCGGACTTGGGTCGGTCCTTCCACAAGACTAAGGGTGGTGTGTGCAGGGATGAGGGGTCGTGTGAAGACGGAGTTTTATCCTCTCACCTCCGTTTGTGTACACTTATTTAGGTAATCTCAAGTAGCATCGGTATTCCTCTTTTCAAGGAAGAACTTTCCTTCGGCACCCCTGTTTACTGAACTACCTACAAATTCTGAGAAAGACTTCTCAAAAGGAAAGATCAAGGAATAAAGAACCTTGTTGAGTGATCCCGTCCATTTCATGTCCACAACGACATATTGTCCTTTTGACAAAGACTTAACAAGAGTATTTCAACCCAGTTGTCAGTTGGTATCCATCGGAGGTGAAGGTACTCGACTCTTTTAGGGTAATGATGCCAGACGCTATCAGTGTACTGGACCCGTCCGGTGCCGCCCTCGGCCCCCCGTCCCGCAAGTTTACTGCGTCGGGTTGATGTTGTACTGTTCTAAGTCCTACTCTCTTTTTGTTAGATTATTTTGTGACCCCCATCTTAGATTCAACCGAGTTTAAAATCAACAATTGATACTACTCTTCCTTTTAATAAACATATTTTAAAATTTATAAATGAGACTTTCATGGTATAATCTTTAAACCCTCAACAATTAAGAGACCTACGACAGTGATAAATTTTGCTAGACTTTATCTTTCCGACACGAAATTTATACAGAGGAAACCAGGTGTACTGAATCTAGTACATTAAGTTAACATTCAGTAGGTTATCGTCGAGTGAAAAATTTTATACATATATAAACGAACCGACACAACCCAGAGTCAACGTCGTAAACCCTAGAATGCGACACCGCTCGAGAGACAACGTCGTGCACCCGAAAACGTCAACACTGTGCACCTGAAGACAGATCAACACCACGTCCCCGAGGTTTCAACGTCGGTTCCCGAGTCAATAGGTGTTCCGTACACCCTAGAATCAAGGGGTTGGTCTCTGACTTGGGTGCAGGAGACGTGACCGTCCACCTAAGAATTGGTGACCTGGTGTTCCCTACAGGGTGTCGAGTGAAATTAACGTCTCCTTTTTGTGTGTTCTCCTTCCCACTTTCCTGACATAGTGACTTCGATATTTCCTTACCGTTCGTCATAGTAAAAATCTTTACTGGGTCCCTGTGAAAATCTGTTTCGTACCGAATGGGATTATTGAAAAAGAAGGATTTAAAGGAACACAAATAAATATTAGGGGATTTCTCTACGGGATCGTTCATGTAAGATAATATGTTAAGTCATCACACTATTTCCAGACGGACATAGTCCAAACAGAGACTAGTGGCAGTGACTACTAAAAACTAAGTAAGTAAGTAAGTTCTTTTAATAAAAAGAGATTAACCTGGAGCCTACGTGTCATGACCTAAGTAGTATTAGGAACTAACTATTAGAAGAGTAGTAGCCAGGTTCGGAGTCCATAGAAATAATCCAATAAAAATTATTACATAATTCGTAAGTGTTTACGTGTTTATCGTAATCTTGGAGTTGTTCCTAGATGTAGATTGGTACACTAAAGGGGGGGTAAGGTAGGAGGAGGAAGGAAAGGGGTGGACTCTATTCGTAGGAAAGTTTAGGGTCCAAGTAAGGGAAACGAACGAAAGAAACATATACCAAAATGATGGAAATATACGTAATACATACATGTATATATTACATATAATATACATTTTGTAAACGGTATATGTGTACACGTATATATATATGTACAAAATATATATCTCTACATATATACATAGTCATAAAAATGAAATGAAAAAATTCCTCTATAGTATGACATTTATTGGAAACCTCTCAATGAAAAAAAGAAATTACGACACAATAGATCTAAGTAGGTATAACAACGTTCTATGACAAGCAAAGAAAAACCTATTATTGTATATTATTAGACGACACACTCATATGATGGTAAATAAGAGGGGGAGAGGATTATGACCCGTAAATTTAACAAAGACCCAAAAAAGACAACACTTGTTACTCCGGTACGAGTAAGAAGATGTACATAGGACGATATGTACATGTTCTCAAAAAGATCTAATATACGGATACTCAACTTAACGACCTCGATGTCCTATACACTTGTAAGTTTATATCTTCTGTTACGATATGACAAAAGATTTGACTAGTGTACAAAGTGAAATTATTACAGTTTTAGAAAAGGTTTCAATAACATGAGGATGATCCGTAATAGTCTGTAAAAGTAAAAATGGATTAAGTTATTTACATTTTACTATTGAGTATCATCAACACTAAACGTAAAGGAACCAGTGATTAGAAGTGTTTAAACAACCAGTGCATCATTAAAATGACAAACACATAAGAAGAGTAAAAAGATAACCTCCTATACACAAACACACGAAAAGAATAATTAAACATCCTCAACAAATGTGTAAAAAACTTCCGAAGGGACTATCGAGTCAACCATTTCTTAGACGGATGTTACGTCCTCTGGGGACAACCTAAGAACCTAGACCTTCTAGGCGACCTCTTCCCTGTCCGATGGGTGAAACCATAAGAACCCGAAGGGAACACCGAGTCGACCATTTCTTAGACGGACGTTACACCCCCTGGACCCAAGTTAGGGACCCAACCCTTCGAGGGGACCTCTTCCCTTTTCGATGGGTGAGGTCATAAGACCGGACCTCTTAAGGTACCTGACATATCTGATACCCCAACGTTTCTCGACCTGTGCTGACTCTCTGAAGGTGAGTGAAGTGAATGTATAAAACTACGGTCAGGAAACGTTAAGACAGATAATACTTATAAATGGGTTAAAATATCGAGTAGAAAGTCAAATAAATTTCATAGAAATTTAGAAAAAATTAAATTTAAATAAATTAACCTCCGATTAATGTTATAACATAACCAAATTGGGTAAACCTCAACTATGTCACACTCTGTTCCTAAGTTAAAATAGAAAAAGGTATAGCTATTACCTATTGATTACGAAGGGTCGAGGTAACTAACCAGTGAAAAAGAAAGAATGATTAGACTATACAGTGAAGACAGTACACTTTGGTATCAAAGTAGACACTAAGAGATTAGATTAGGAGACGAGACAACAGATAAGGACACGGTCAAGTGTCAGGAAAGAGAGACGAGGAAGAAAAGTCTTTATGGGACTGATGAGAACCGGGAGATGGGGAAGGACACTGAAAACTTTATTAAAACAGTTTATGTACTTTTTTTCGGACTCTAAAACTAGTCTTTATGTGACTTAGATATCTTTTATTAACTTTAGAAATACCGTAACAGAATCGGTGGAATGTTATAGAAGGAGATAACATCCGGAAGAAATTGTCACGGCTTCTTTTAAAATATATTATTAAAAGGGTTATCTTCAGAAAATGTAGTAATGTAATCTAATAAGGATGTAAGAGGTATAAGATACTATTAAAACATCAACAACAAAATAGAAATTAACACAGAATATCCAAAGTGACCATATCTCTTTACGTAGACTAAAAATATAATTAGAATATGGAATGATTTGAGAGGATAATAAAGATTTTTAAATAGAAGTCTCATTAACCCCAAAAGATACATTTAATAATATATTAGACGTTTATTTCTGACAAATAAAGGAAAAAAGGTTAGGGATACAAAGATTATGGAAAAAGAATGAAATAACTTGGTGGATCTTGGTATTAAAATATGTCTCTTCACCATTATCTTTCGTACGAAAAGAATAAAGAAGAGTAGGATGTGAGTGGGACCCACTAGAGAACACCGACGTTTCGAAGTCAGTGGTAGATCTAGAGATAGGATTCAGTACACAGGTTGACGCCAAAAACTTAGAGAGCTAGACTTACAAGGCTTTGAGTTGTGGTAGATCAGAGGAGGGAGTTGAATGTGGGTAAGGATGAAATAAAAGACTGAAATATTTACCAGGGTGGTAGTTACACCGGGTTGGGTTTTTTACACCTCAGTAAAAATTGAGGGGGAGAGGATGGTGTGTAGGAGAGTCGGCTAGTTCGGATAACTAAGATCAAGTAACTATAATGAAATTAGGTTGGGAAGAAAGGTAGGTGAAATGGTCGAGGGTAGAACATAGAGGAGAGACTGACAGTATCCAAGAATTTGGTGGTTGACTAAGATGGAACGGTAGATGGTTTGGGAGAAAGTCCGTCATTGGTCTTCTCAGACAGATTTATAATTTATAAGAGTGTGTCATGGGTACAATTTTAGGGAATCACCAAGGGATCTTAAACATCTTTTGCAGATTTGGGAGAAGCACCTGTCTACAGATTTTCTATCCGGGAAAAACTGGACCGGTGGTACTGTAGAGGAGTAGTGAAGGACAAAACGGACAGGATTGTGAGGTAGGAGGTCGGTAGTACCCGGGAACGTCAAGGTGTTAGTGGACCAAGAGAGAGAGAAGTTCCAAAAACATGGACGGTGGAGGAGAGAGTTATCACATGAAAGGAAAGGAGTGAAGAAAGGTAGAAGAAGACTTATTCGGAGTAAGTGAAAATCCTTAGTCGAATTCTGAAGAAGGCTCTTTGGAAACGATGTGACATTAACTGGAACGGACAAAAGGGTGAGGAACTCTCGTCCTTTCTCAGAATAAATGTAAGTGTAGTGGTCTTAGGTTACATCACGGAATGTATTCCATTCCCGGGTTACTTACGAAACCTTTGTACATCACTTAGTCAAGACGAGGGAAATGGGTTTAAAGACTAGAGAATAAACGTTCTTAGGAGAAAAGGTTTTGAGAAAGGTTACGGAAAGGTTAGAGGCGGGTGGGTGGGTGGTAGGGGTATTGTACGGGTGGTGAAACAGTAACAAAACCAAAGTAAAAATCGTTTCGTGAATTTTTTGAAATAATTTATATGAGTTTTATAACTTTTCTATACTATAGGAACATAAAAAAAATTAAAAACAACCTCATATCAACCAAATGTTACAACATAATTAAAGTCCACATGTCGTTTCACTTAGTCAATATGTATATAGGTGAGAAAAAATCTAAGAAAAGTTATATCCATTAATGTCGCATAACTCATCTCAAGGGACACGATGTGTCATCCAAGAATATTCAATAGATAAAATACATATCATCACACGTACACAGTTAAAGGTAGAGGTTTAAATAGGGAGAGGAGGAAATTGGAGACCCCATTGGTATTCAAACAAGAGATGTAGGTATTGAGATAAACACAAAACATCTATTAAAGTAAACATGGGAAAAAGATCTAAGGTGTATACTCGTTATAGTGAACTATAAACAGAAAGAGAAGGACTGAATGAAGTGAGTCATACTGTCAGAGATCCAGGTGACGATAACGACTTTTATCGTAATAAAGTAAAAAAATACAGACTCATTAAGATAACATATAAATATGGTGTAGAGGAAATAGGTAAAAGACAACTATCCGTAAATCCAACGAAGGTATACGACCGACAACACTTATCACGACGATACTTTTAATCCCATGTTCATAAAAAAGGTAAACACCAAAAGAGATCTATATTCGGGTCCTTACCCTAACGACCTAGTACACCATCGAGATAAGAATCAAAAAATTCCTTGGAAGTATCTCAAGAAGTATCACCGTCGTGGTTAAATGTAAGGGTGATTCTGACATTCCCGAAGGGAAACTGAGACGTCATTACTTAAACGGACGTTACGTCCTCTGTGCCCTCAACGCCCAAGTTAGGGACCCAGTCCTTCTCGGAGACCTCCTCCTTTACCGTTGGGAGAGGTCATAAGAGTGGACCTTTTAAGGTACCTGTCTCCTCGGACCACCCGATGTCATGTCAGACACACCAGGGTTCCTCAGTCTGTGTCAACGCGTGTCCGTACCGTACCGTGCCGTTCTTATTTCCTCTGACGGACGGTCCAAGGTCGGGGCCACCTAGGTCTCATTAAACTTCGCCCCTGCCTCAGTCGTAGGATCCTTAATTAACGAATTAATTTCTATATCTCCCTCTAATCTTTCTTTGTCACATCATCCTTTATAATCACCTCTTTTTTTACGACTTATTGAATCAAATGCACCCTATGGTTATTTTGAGGTTCTGTTCCTTAAACGTGGTAGATGTAACCCGGTGGTCGTGGGCAAACTTATAGCCTCCCACGGGGCGGAACCCGAGGGAGAGAGTGCCTAGAATCTTCGATCCCGTTCATTCATCTGCACCACTCATGGGTGCGAGGTCTACCCTTAAGTCGGTCTTCCCCTTTCTTTCTTGCTGTGGACCCTTAGTCAGAAAGGTCTTTGACTAGACTAAAGAAATAAAAAGTCCAAACGAATATATGAAAAACAATATGTATCCCTACTTATGTCTCAGTGTACCCCCAGTCGTCTGGACTGGGAACAGTTTTAGTCCACGAAGTATATTTTCATATGTTTCCAAAATCCCCAAAATGTAGTAGAAGACCGGTACTCCGGACGACTGTAAAATACCGGGAAAGACTACTGACAGTCAGTTGGTCCTTTGAATAAAAAAGGTCCCCACTAAAAAAGATTTTGGTTCGTGGTGGGAGGTTTATTTCAACATAAGGATATCCCACTCCCACATAACCCAATGTTAGTTCTTTCCTTAAATGAATGGGATTCCAAATTGTACTAATTAGAATTTCCAATTATGAATAAGGAGGATATACGATCAATATAAGTAATATTCCCGTCCCTTATACCTCTGAATCGTCGTTTATAACCGAGTTGTTTACTTTTTGGGAAGTGGTTATATTAAAGATTAGTTGGGTGATGTGATATGATTATTAAAAGATTGAAGAGTTTTCTCAGACATAAATCTTTCAAACTTTCGTAGAGTACGGAGAGTGTCAACCTTCCGATATTTGTTAGTGTACACCAGCCTGCTTGGTCGAGTCTGTCCGATCTCTTGGAAGTCTCCTCAAACATTCAACTTTGTGAGAACAGTGCGGGTCCTTAAAAATAATTGACCTCGATGTTCAATTGAGGAGGAGGCTCTCTTTACCACTACCCCCTCTCGGGGGGTATTTCAGTCTCCACATCCACTCTCGTATTTTGTCTGCGACCAAAACCTCCATCTACAAGCCCTTGTCCCCCAAAGGACTCCGAGCTGGGGGGGGGGGAAACGCATACGGTTTTGGAGGAAGGAATAGTGGAAACGGTACCCACCTCAAAGAGTGCGACCGAGGGACCATTCACGGGAAAAGAGGTGTGGGTGGTAATATAAATGTAGAAAGGAACCGCGTACAGGGTGGGTTGAACCCGAAAACAGATTAGGAGAGTTAGTCGATAAACTTCTGACGACGACACGGAGTTGACAGAACCATAGGTACGGTGGACATTAGGTCTCGGACTGTGTACTCACTACGGTTTACCTATAGATTTCATTATTTTGACTTAAGGGAGGACCTCGGTGTTTCGTTGGTCGTTTATACGAAACCTAAGAAGTCACTCGACACAATCGTAAGTCTCCTCCTGAAGACGGTCGTAGAGGTGGACGTGACGGAAGGTGGAGGTGGAGGGGTTTACAAAGAAGTCAGAATATTCCCTTCAGAGACTTTGTTACAATAAGTAAAATGAATTACAACAAGAAAGTGTCCGTCACGGAGAAGTAGGAAGATAAGACATGACGTTCCATATGACCCGTACAAATGAACCGAAGTAAACCCCGCCAAAAATTTCTTTAACGGAACTCCACCGTAAACTAGGTCCAAAAAGAAGGATCTTTATAAGGAGAGGAGGACTCGACAAACACTCACGGTATGAAACGGTAAATTTATAATTACAATACCTTTGTCTCCTCTTTTTAACCAGAGAATAGACTATACACTACAACTCCCTTTAATTCTAATTATTTACCACTGTTCGAGATATCTCCTTTATTTTCAATTTAACGGAACCTGATAAAAGTCCTCAACAAACTCGTTACTCATAATATAGCTTACGGGGTATTGACACTAACAAAATTTTCGGACTAAAGACTGCTATCTAGACTTTAGTATTGAGTTTAGAATCGTAAAGGGAGTCTCATGAACGTAAGATGTTCAAGTGTCCATCCTCTTTAGGAGATTCCCCCCTTTGGTTCTTTTTGACTTTTAATCTGAAAGAAATAGTTTAGAGTTCGTCGGTGATAGGACTCCTTTCCGTTTGAAATCCAGATTCTTAAATTGATTATTTGTATAGACCTTCCATTTTTATAGATCTATCGATTGATCTTAAAAAGTGTAGAAGTTGTTCTATTTAGTACAGTATCCGTGTAATTATGTAGTCGAGTTGGGTCAATTCACGTCTCCCTCCCCGGGAGGTCCAAACCAAAGTGTCGGAGGTGAGACGAATTGGACGGTCTTGATTACCCCACTTGTACGTTCCGTCACTAAAGGATTCACACTAGAGACCTGATCGTAGTAGACCCTTGAATCTCTATGTCTAAAAGTCCGAGGTCGGGTCTGGAGACAAATTGTTTGGGGGGTCCTCTAACTCTACGTAGAAATTCAAACTCTTGGTGATTAAAAATTGGGATATCCGTGTAATCATAGTGACTCCCTTTAAGTATTTGGACTACGGTCCCAAGATAGGGGGTCTATAAACCTAGATTATCCAGACCCGACTTCGGCTACGTTACCATATAATGTTTGCGAGGGAACTACTAAGATTTCTCGTCGAGTCCAACCTCTTAGAGTAAAGTCAGAGACTCAAGAGTGAGACTGTTACCGTTGTTGGAGTCTTCACCCGACAACCGAAGGTTAGAAAGGGAGGTTAGACGAGAGGTGGGGATGTGTGTGTGTGAGTGTGTGTGTGTGTGTGTGTGTGTGTGTGTGTGTGGTCCTAAGTAGAGATTAAGTCATTAAGATTTGAAATGATAAATAACACGTAGTCTTAGTGGGTCCGTCCTAATACTTTTTGTCAAAGGACCCGGTGTTAAGTCCTCCAGACTCCGTCCCGGGGTCTTAAATGGAAGGTTTGTTTAGGGGTCCATTACGACTTCGACGAGTAACCTGGAGATAGGTACACAAGAGGTCAGTGAGACTGGAACTACTTTTTTCTTTTTAATACTACCATTACTTGAATGGGAGTCCTGGAGGTAGGAGACGTCTAACGGGTCGGGCGACACACCTCAGGGGACGAGACGAGACCTTCCGTCACGTCCCACCTTCAGTTCTCATGTCAGTTTCTTCAGAGTCCTGAAGGGACCAGGTCACCGATTTTTTGGGTGGACGGTTACGTCCCCGGTGTCCACGTTAGAGACCATGTCCTTCTAAGGTCCAAGACACCCCGTTGATTTGGACCCACGGTTTGTTGACTCGGGTGCGAGATCTCAGGCTCTTGGGGTCGATGGCTCGGGTGCACGATGTTGATGACTTCGGGTACGAGGTGTTGTCTTCGGTGGTGTTGCCCTTCGGGCGTGTGGTGTCGATCTCTCGTCGGGGGTGATCGCCGTTGATCTCGTTCGGCGTGTTCGTTGCTTCTGGGTCACGTGGGATTAATGATTTAATTAAATTAAATTAAAATATTTTTCTCACGTCGGAGTCCGACGTTACAAACAAATTAAGTTATTTAACAGGTACAAAGTCAAAGGGATAAGTATTTTTCCCTCTATTATATCCTGGATGAACTTTCCCAACGATACTCCGAAGATACGTGATTATGTACATCGTATTTTCCACGGATCGTGTGTAACTTCACGAGTTTTCACAAATATTAATCAGTGTTCGAATATTTCCGTATTAATCAATATTGACAATTCATCAGGATTAATGTCTGGTTTTATCAAGAAAGATCAATAATATATCGGGGAGGGAGGGATCTTAGATCTGTGGTCACGGATCCCCAGAGACGTCTGTCTGCTTAGTTTTCCTGTGTCTGAAAGGGTCGGAATGAGTTTTAGTGAACAGGAAGAGGAGGGGAGTTTTTACCTCCTCGGCCATTAGTCGTCGATCCTCGACTTACTTTCAAAGAGAGGTCTCTCCGGGGTGGGTGGTCAGTACGACTTTATATAGTTATAGAAAACCTTCGGCTTCTTGTGTCAGGGATTTGTCCCACTCCTTTTGGAGGTTAAGTCAAGATCTTAGTTTATACTAGTGTATTGAGAGACGAATTTTAATAAGACACTAAAAATCGACGGAAGGGATCACCGGGTCTGTCACTGCTTAGACGGACGTTACGTGTTCTGGACCCAAGGTAGGGACCCGTCCCTTTTAGACCTCTTCCCTTACAGTCGGGTGAGGTCATAAGAACGGACCTCTTGAGGTACCTGTCTCCTCGGACCATCCTGTGTTACGTACCCCAGTGTTTCTCTGTGTTGACTCACTGATTGTGTGTGGGATTCTTATTTTCAGTTTAACAAATAGTAATGAATTATCCAGGACCGAGGAAAGGTCGAGGAGTCGGGTATTACTTGGTGAATCTGAAAAGGTTTTTGTGGGACGGGATACTTCAGTGGGACGGGGAGGGGGACGTAACAGGAAACGGACCCACGGGAAGGGGAAAGACCGTGAGGAACGTGTCTTCAAGCAATTAAATATAAATAAAAAGTCAAGGGGTGTTTCAGTGGAGATAGAATATCGGAAGGACTGGGTGACGAGGGTGAAAGGGGTCACGTCTCGACTACGAGAGGAAGAGACGTAGTGGAGGTGTGAGAGGTGTTAGTGATTGCACGACTCACGGACTCGACGGTGTCAAGTAAGTGTCGGAGAGAGGTGTCGAACTGACACTCGGTTTGGTTTCAACGGTGGTACAAAACCAGTAGAAATTGGAAGTGGTTCGTGTCAAGATCGGGTATAATCCTCCGAAGTAATAACTCACTTACCTACTTCGTTGCTCCCTACCTCCTCCCTCTTTATAAGTCACCTAAGACGGTTGACTTCAGTTAAGGATCTCTTAGTTTCCTGTGGTTCTCTCTTCTTTAGTCTTTTGTCCCACGTCTTTCCTCATCGTCGACGGGGTCGACTAGGGGTTTTGTCACCCTGGACCTCGACCATTGACGAATAGTTGTCCCTTCCAGATCGACGGACCTAATCAATTCTCTCACCGAGAGTTTGTAAACCTAAAACAATAGTTGATAAGGTTTCAGGAGAATACATACAAGGTATTTTATACCTGTCCCAATGTAGACAGGTATAAATGGTAATCTTTAATTTTACCTTCTTTTAAATTACAAAGAAGTACGTAAACAAAATTTTGTCGTTTTTATTTCTACATTTGTTTATAAAAATATAAAAGACTTTTTAAAATGACTCTTCTCACTGTAAAAAGTGAAGACGTTTCGAGAAATTATAGATCGAATTATCTTCTGTCAACATAAGTACATAGTCGGAGACGTAAGTTAGACAACACTACAGTGAGTAGTACATCGGAGATCTTTGAAGTCGATATATTAGTACCCTTTTTCTCTTATTTTTTCCGCTTAGTTCACAGTCATGACACCACTCGGAGTACTTTCTCAGAGTCTCTGTGTCAGGGGGTGAGGTCCCCAATTCCCTGGTGTGAAACTTTTGACGATTTAATTTTACGTCATATTCAGTAGACAACAACGTCTCTGATTTTATTGTCACTGAACTTACTCTATTTTTATGTAAAGAGAGAGCGGATTGAACTGTTTACATTCGTCAGGCGTAGTCAGTACTACGAGGAAGACCGATAAGACGGTAGGAATCATGGTTGGAGATGTGAGGTCTGTCGTTCTTCCCCTCCCAAACACACATAGTGAAGGGGAGTTTAGGGTAACCGGTCTAGAACCTGCTTTCGGATAATGACTTGACGTTTCCTCTGACCCTTTATAGAGAGTAGATCAACTGTCGTACAAGATAGTGACATCTTCCACTCTTGTCTATGCCCTTATTCAGGGTTAGAGACGATGTGATTGGAGAAGGGGATCCGAGCCGACCTCAGCCCGAGTCTTTCCTCGAACCCGTTCAGTCCCGAGTGGAGTAGTAACGGGTCTTCCTACCCCTTCGACCAGGACCGTATATCGTCCTGAGTGTGTCGTTCAGTGGAGACGTAGACGGAGTGATTTTGTTGTCTTCCGGGAGTGATGTTGTTGTCCTACATTCACCGAGTGTGCTTCTCGTCGTCTGTCGTCGACCTCTGGTCAGTCTCGTCTTTGCGATCAATTCCTCTTTTCACGGTTCGGTAGCCGGTATTCACTTCGAGACCAATCCTATTTCCGGTTTTGGCAGTTGTGTCGAGTTTTTCGGGACGTCCTGGGGTCGGGAAGAGGGGTTTTGGGATGCAGGACGGAATAGAGAGTCAGAAAGGGAGTGGGAGGTACAAAGTCAGTACAAGCTGAGGTCAAACTTCCCACACGGAATCAGAAAGAATGGAAGAATTTCAAAAACGTACACGACAAGGTAGAAGACTTTGTAAGAAAAGGGTGGTGATAGACCGGGTGTATACGAGTAAGAAGTCCAGACACCTTTTTTGTTTTGGGTCGGTTCATTCTTGTTCGTTTCAGATACATAGGTCTTGAACCATGTCGTTCTCTCAGTCGGGGAGGACGATCTCAAACCTGTCTTGGAGTGTCTGTCCGTCTCCTCCTTCTGACGAATTATCGTCTCTTTCCCTTCCAAAGTACACACGGGACTGACCCCTAACATCCGTCTCCTTTCGACATCCATCCTTTTGATCTTCGTCCCGTAAGATGCACTAATCGCCATCTCTACAATCCCCATGTCTAGACCGAAAGAGACCACTTGATTCAACCTTCATTCTTATTTTTAATCCCTTCGACAGTCAATAATTAGTTCAGGACCGACAAATCTTGGTTAACAATGTCCTCAATAACAAACCGGAGGACCCGACCAACGATGTCTCTGACAAAACTGAAGGATGTGTAGACTGAATATATCTGTTGTCCGGTCCGGCCGTCGGGTCCGACCAATGATATCTATTATTAAACCAAACCCCCCGGCTAACGACGTCTAATACCGACTCTCAAGTTAAAATGTATACTAGACTGGTAACAGATAAGTCAGGAAGTCCAGAGTCGAGTGTCGTAAAGGAGCACTTTCAGAAGGGGTTGGGGATCTAGTCCCATCCGGGTGAACATTATACATGTACGTCGAAGGACTTAAAGAGAAAGGATTAAGAGTCGTTTAAACATTAATCACGAACGGGTTATCTAATGTTAGAGACACTCCCATCCCTGATATAAAAAATTTATAAGTAAAAGATACGAATCGTAGTTCGTTTCCTAAATCATATATCATGTTCGAGTTATTTTTTATAATAATATACCTATTTACCTACGTATCCATCTCCTTACCAATTTACCTACAGTCTGAAAACGTCTTACTTCCCGTTATAAGACAACGAATAGTCGACTGTTTAAAGGTCTTTGAAGACCTTCTCATCGATTTCCGCACTCAAGGCATAACCAAGACGGAGAACTCGGTAATACAGTAAAGTTGTTTCAGTAGGCTGTCCTTTTTATTCCAGGAGAAGGAATACCTCGGTAGTTTGCACACTCGACACAGGTCAAATCAATAGTTTTTAAGACGTTGGTATCTAGGTTGGATAGGTCCTAGACTGTAGATGGATCCACAGAGGTAGAATTCGATGTAAAGGAGGATTCGTACCTAGTGACTGTTATAGGATGTTTTATAAGGTGACCTAGGACCTCGACGGGTAAGTTCTTCTAATGAACTTAACTTCAAGACCGTATTTGGACGGTCGACATTGTATAAAGGGACTAGACTGGGTTACCACTGGGTGTTATAAGATATATACCCGACAAAAGAAAGTAAAAGGTCGGAGACTTCTAACAGTCTTGAGACGGACAGATTCGTTATTTAGATAGAAAAGTCCCTAGTTAACGTCACTGACCGACGTTTCGGACCTTTAGGTTAATTGACGTTTTATTTATTTTTTACTTTTTATGTGACTTCGACACCGTATTTAGTCGATCTTTTACAAGACGTGTAATTTTATTTGTTCCTCTTTAAAGTTTAAGTAAACAGAAGAAAAGGAAAAAAATTTGGGACAATAACTATTTAAATCGGAACCAAGGTTAAAACAGTGTCGGTGCTGAACGAGTTCATATCTAGACAACCCTACCGATAGAGGTAAGATTAATATGGGACGTCCGCCCGAGGCCTCTCCTCGGTTGAGCCGATCCTAATGGAACCACGGTATACATTTTGAAATCCGGGAGAGAGGGAAGTAGAAAAATGTGGCGTACACAAGAATTTCCCCGTATTTAGACGAGATTTCAACGCACCCTTTATACTCAATAAAACCGAAAGACCCTGTAAAACTTTTCCTGTCTCAAAAGTAGTCAACCGACTCACTTTCCGGAAGACGGAGTTCCGATGACCCAGACGATCCGACGTCGACACTGTGTGTCTCGGGCACCCGTACTCTGTTGAAGACCCACGTCTCTTCACCCGACTCCTAGAGTTCTGTTACTTGAAGTCAAGGTAGGGGTCCTAAGGACAGTTACGGGATCTTTCCCTAGGAACCCGGGGTTCCATGGGTCGTTGGACTCCTCCGTTGGACCTCTTTTGTCTGTCCGTTTCCGGTGAACTTAAGGGTAGACATTGACCTCGTGTCTAAACAAAGACACCCACAGTGTCATCTCCTTCTAGTTCCCACCGTTAGTGAGAAGTATTGGGCACCGACCCCCGGTCTCACCCTCATTTCTCTCTCATTTTCACAATCAGCGAGTCAGTACAAGCTGAGAAAACGCTGTGATGCCTGACATCGGACGGTCCGATGAGACAGGTACCTTAAAAGGTCCGTTCTTGTGACCTCGCCCATCGGTAGGGGAAGAGGTCCCGTAGAAGGGATGGGTCTCTACCTTGGGCCCAGAGGATGTAACGTCCGTCTAAGAAATGACTGACTGGGTGGTCCCTTCGGGGTCTCACCCTCCGAGACGGTGACTGAGTGATACACTGAAATTTGTCGGGACTCGACGAGACTTAGATAAGGGAAAGTACATTTACTCGTCTGACTTTATCTCCGAGGGTTCCGGGAAGGGATCATCGAAGGGATCTCCCGAAGGGATCATCGAGTCTCTCATTTCGTAGACGGAAGTTACTCCCTCTAGGTACAAGTTAGGGACCCAGTCCTTCTAGGTGACCTCTTCCTTTACCGTTGAGTGAAGTCATAAGAACGGACCTCTTAAAGTACCTGTCTCCTTGGACGTCCGATGTCAGGTACCCCAACGTTTCACAGTCTGTGCTGACTCGTTGACTGTATGTGTTCCGGGAAGGTCCAGGTCATAGACCTAAGGTACAACCCACTTAATTTTGGACACAAAATAAGTTCCTTATAAACACCTTTCTCATCAGAATGAGAAACTACTTAAATATTTCCGAGAAAATAGGAAGGGAGAAAGAACTATGGGACGACACAGTAGTGACTTAAAAGGTAAAGACTCAAGATTCGTAATGTGTCTGTTACCCATAAACAGTCCCTACAGGGGTACCTTTTGTTCTTTTGGTTTTCAGTTGGCAAAGAGTTGTAAAGAATAGTCTTTTCGTTTACTGAGTTGTAACGAGGTCTTTCGTCGTGTGAAAGTGAAGTAGGATAGAAGTTTAAGAGGAACCTATTTTGTTTGCAGTTGTTTACACTCTTCTTTTGAGACAGTAGGAAGTTTTACGTGGGTGCACTTGTCAAAAGTTAAGTTTAGTGTTTAAAAGACAATAGGAATCGACCAATAACTAAACCAAAATGAAAAAAAATTTTTACTATGGAATAAATGATATGAATAAAAGTTTTAAGATAAATGGGTTTTTGTTTCGGTTTTCTTTTGTTTATCCAGCTACCCTTCGGTATTGGCAACCTTTGTGTCAGTAATGATGGATCTCCATAAAGATACGAGTATCATTTAACCGACGGTATCCTTCGCTTTTTGTCTGTCCCGGACCCCAGAGAGGAATTTAGATCGACCTCTCTAGTTTAAATACGTTCCTTTAATGACCTTTGGTTAGAGTCATATTGTCTCGATATTTAGGTGGGAGAATAAGAGTTAAGGTTATCGAGGTAATATAAAAGGAATTATACTTGAGACTCAATCTGTGACAAAACCCGTGTTCAATTTTTCGGTTTCGGACGTAGGAACTTCAAATGTCTTTTACTATGTATATTCGTACCCTGTTCCTTTGTTACCCAATTAAGGTACGTTTTGTTATCCAATAAATCGTATCACATCAGTTAACAACAAAACAATTGGGTACCGACGTAAAAAGATCAAAATAGATAACCACAACCGTAGTTCTTCTGGTGTCCTCGGATTCCGAGAATAGAAAGGTTAGGGAGAAAGAAGAGGTTCCGTCCATCAATGTTCATGGTTTATTCAAAGATAAGAGTGACACCCCAAAAACCAAATTTTGACAAATAACTAGTTATTTTCTCATCTTTTGGTGTTTCAGTAACGGACCCCTTTGACATGATCATTAAAATGTCGTCCGATCTATCATTCCTTTCTAATGTTTACAATCATCCGCCCTCTAGGTCGAGGACGACTTTTGTTCAGTTAAGACTGTTTTTAGGTTGGTGGTAACGACTGGAACCTCTCGGACGTGTTCCAGTTACCGTCTTACTTATACTAATACAACCAGGACAAGAGTCAGACAAATGATCAAGGCCTTTTTTTTCCTGTCTGAAGTATACATGTGGGTATACGAATTTTCATTATTTGTGACATTTATTGTCTGAGCTCAGGAGTTTTCTTACGTTTTTTCTTACGTGCATCCTAAATCTTGTTGTAAAATTTTATCGGAAATTTCAATTAAAAATTTTATCCTGACAGTGACCCTGTATAACAACGGTGGCATTGATAAATATAATTATTGAGACTGAGTGGGTTGTTCAGAAGCATCCGAGTCCCTCATATGACCGTCACAAGTAAGTAAGAAAGTCAGTAGGAAGGAGGGTAGACGAGTTGTACCTGACGACCCTCCCACTCGGAAGGTCTTGTAGGTCTCGTCAGGGCAACGGGAACAGGAATTTAGATTGTCACAGGGAGTGGAACTGAGGAGGTTCCTCTTACAAGTAAGGTAGGATGAGTCATGTAAAGGGAGGTGGATGAATGGGATAACGAGGAAATTGGAGACACAATTATTGGGTCTAGAGGGACTTTATTGTCCCTAGTTTATAAAGGTTACGGGAGAAGAGAGACATAGGAATGAGTGAAGAGAAGGTGGTACCGAAGGTAACCAGTGGTAAATTTAAGAAAATATATGTGGAGGTTGAGGAGACAACCGATGACTAAGACAGTCGGAAGGAATAAGATTGTCTATCCGTTGTGCGTGATAGAATTTGTCATTGTCCATGTTCACGGAAAGTCTCTCTGTCGTACGAGATCCAGATCTGTCGGTATGCAAAATGAATATTGTTAGAACTTCCTACCATTTCTCCACTCACTTCCCGGTGTGCACACCTAACAGAGTGTCCGTCAGGGGTAGGTGAGGGTCCACTTGAGAGTAGTAGTACAAGTACCGTTCCGAAAACCAGAAAACAGGGTTTTGGGTTTTCCACCCATAGTCGAGAGCCTAGATTAGTGTAAGGTGGTCCTTATCGGTCGATTTCTCCGTCCCGCTTCAGTACTAGGAATACGTTGTAGAGTCGAAGAGTAAAAATCTTTTCTAGTGAAGAACTACCTCACCGTGGGACCTATCTACCCCTCCTTTCTTTCTCCTTCCCGAGTGTCGTGTTCCGGGGCAGATACCACCAGTCCGGTTCTGTCTGTCGGGGTACCTCTAAGGATGGTTCGTCCACCTCGAATTCCTGTGTAGTGTGAAGGTCACTGTCCGTAACTTCTTAACTTCTTCATCTTTTTATTCTCTACCAGTAATGTCTCCGTTCAAGAGGTGAAAAATGAAACCGGTTGCCCTCCGACCCTACGTACGACTCTCCCGAAGTTCCTATGACTTGACCCCGTGGTTTATAATAAGAGAGGAGGATAGGTGAATCACACTCTGGAGAGTGGTCTCCTTCTTCGTTCGATTGACTCCCGAGAAGGAAGACAGAAAATTGAAGTACATGGTTCTATAGTTCCCGGGTTCCCGTTGAAACTGAGATGGAAATCTTAGGTTCCTCCACTCGTGAAGTCGAACTCGGACTTCTTAGTTTGTACTACTCAGAGAAGCACACTTCTTTGATTCCTGGGAGGTTTCGCTCAGAACGAGATTTCTAACAGTTTGACTCAATTATCCAGTCCATCTGTTCATGTTATACTATAGTAAATCCACACTTTAGTGTTTCTTTTCCTACGTCCCGAAGGGACACCGAGTCAGCACGTCTCAAGGGGACGGTCATGTCCCCTGTGACCAAGTTAGGGACTGGACCTTCCTGGGGTGTACGGTTCTTCGTCCGATGCGGGTACGTGGTGTTGATAACTCGAGATCTCAGGTCCTCGACATTGATGACTCGGATGTACGGGATCTCGGGTACGGGGTGTTATCCTCTTCGGTGGTGTTACTCTGCAGGAACATAGTGTTGATCTCTCATCGGGGGTGAGAGACATTGATCTCTTTTCGGTTGGTCGTTACTTCTGGATCGTGTCGGTTTTTATTTATTTATTTACTATAAAAATTCTCATATTTACTTAAGTAAATGTTTTGTCTTCATGTCAGTGTCTACATCTTTTTTTTTTAAATACCAATGGTCTCCCATTCCCTCATCCTTATTTAACCCTCGAACCCTAACTGTATACGTGTGATGATATGTATTTTATTCCTGGATTATATATCGAGTCCCTTGAGACCTGAGTTATGAGACATTACCGGATATACCCCTTTCTTAGATTTTCTCTCACCTATATATATGTGATATATATATAGTGACTATGTGAAAAACGACGTGTGGACTTTGATTTTGTGTTATAATATTTAGTTGATATGAGGTTATTTTGGTTATATTTTTGTTAGTTATATTTGCGGCGACGACGACGATTCAGCGAAGTCAGCACAGGCTGAGACACGTTGGGTGGCCCGACGGGGTAGGGACCCTAAGAGGTCCGTTCTTGTGACCTCACTCAACGGTAAAGGAAGAGGTTACGTACTTTCACTTTTCTCTTTCACTTCAGTGAGTCAGTACAGACTGAGAAGTGTTGGGGAACCTGACGTCGGATGTTCCGAGGAAACAGGTACCCTAAAAGGTCCGTTCTCTTGACCTCACCCAACGGTAACGGAAGAGGCTTATATTTGCGACTACATTTGATATTAATTCCTACTGTTTTTATTTCATTCAGGATAGAACTCTTTTCTCTCGTTCCTTCATGTTTTCAAACCAAGTTCGTATTGTCCGGTGTTGGTCTCTACTGTGTGAGTTTGTCGGAGTCAAGATCCGGGTCCCTGAATGTGATCCGGGAGCTCGTCATCACTGTTAACAGTCGTAGGATACTCAGAGAGAGGGACCTCTCTCCCACTTTCATAGTATACGGGTACACGGTCAGTATCGACTGTAGGGGGGTCCTCGAGGGTCTCTGTCCTCGTCGCTGACACCGTCCCTCGACCTCGTACGACTGACTACCCCGGTTCTTTGTACCCACTCTCGACGGTCGGTTTCTATATAGGAACGTGCCCGGGGTTTAAAAGTCGGGTCATATAGAGAAGGTCATCTGGGACTTCTGTCTTGACCGACACTTTCACCTCTCACTTACAGTCTTGTAGGTCCTTCCTTCAACCACTATATAATCGACAAGGGTGTGTACGTCCATGAGTGTAGTGTAGGGAGTGGGGTGTCCACATCGTTTTCTGATACGTTTTTCTGTTGTAGTGACGGTAGGACCTTAGAAATCGATATCGACGACAACTACTCGAGACCAGTTTCTTGTTTTTGCTGTCTCCGGACTACTTTTTTACCTTTCTGAGTATACTGACTCAACTAGACTACATCAATTAATTCCTGTTGTGGTATGTAGTTTAAGGTAGTCTTAGAAATAGCAAAAGGTATGTTAAGACCGGACTTACCGAATTCAAGACCCGACTTCAGTCCTCATGTCAAGAAATAGGAGGAGACTTTTTACTGTTCCAGTGGAACACGGACGGTGAATTGAAGTGACTGAGACGTATTGAGGTTGACGTTATTCTCCTTTGATTACGGACACTTAATGTCTCCCCACAAATTCCCGACTGTCATAAAAGGTTTAATAAATCCCCAATCTCCTCGTCTGTAAAAGACTTAGGTCTCATAATAATATTGTTCTAACTCCGAAAGATCTTGACCTTCACAAGGAAAGTGAAATGTCTAGGATCCTAGGACTCTGAGTCTCGTCCTTTCACTGAAGAGACGCCAGTGTATCGGCCGGTCACTACCAGAGTCTTACTCCTCTACTTAGAGGATTACGAAGATAGGACCTTAAGTCGATCAGGTAAGACTTCCTCTAGTTGGGACCCTAAAGAAACCTTCCTTACTACGATTTCGACTTTGAGGTCATGAAACCGGTGGAGTACTCTTCTCAACTGAGTGACCTTTTCTAAGACTACGACCCTCCGTAACCTCCGTCCTCCTCTTCCCCTGCTGGCTCCTACTCTACCGACCTACCGTAGTGCCTGAGCTACCTGCACTCAGACCCACTTGAGGTCCTCTACCACTACTTGTCCCTCCGGACCGTACGACGCTAAGTACCCCAGCGTTTCTCAGCCTGTGCTGACTCGCTGACTTGACTTCACTTACGTCTAATTGGACGACCTACTAAAACAAAGTAAAATAAAAGCGAACCGTTACTGGGTGTTTATATTTATATTTGGTAAATAATACGGACTTCTTACGAAAAAAGAGGTCTTTTTTTTCGTAGAAGAATCTTGGGAGAGTTGTAACTAAAAAAGGTTTGGGACGACGATGACGTTGAAAAAGTCCGTCCGAGTGTAGTAAGGGAACCAGAAAAAAAAGGTTTCAGTATTGGGTAAGAAAGAAGGTTAAAGATGAATTATTACACCGACATCACTTGAAAAAGAAAGAGAGTAATTTCATCGTGACCCAAACCAGTCTCTTTTCGACTAAACTCCAGAGGCGGAAGCATTGGTTCAAGACCAGAAATTAACCCAAGAGGAGCCGTCGTAGGGACAACGGACACCGTCCTTCTGTAGAAGTCAACCCAATATTTAGGACTAAAAAAAAAAATGGAATTCAGAACTCGTGAGGGATGTTTATTTTAAAATAATATTAACCAAAGTCACACACATCCTTGGAAAATTAATGGGAGACTTTCTACGAATCTTTTGTCGAACGATAATCCAATTTGTCACAGTCGTAGACATGACATTTGTGATTGTTCAAACAATGTGAAACGTGTGGTCATAAACGGAAAGTGTAAAAAAAGAGATTCCTCGGAAGAAACCCTCATCATGTCGAAGTTAGACTACCTGTCTCATCTGTAGCACGGGTAACCTTAGGGTAGAAAAGAAGAGGAATGAGGGGAGTCACAACCTAGGACCGATAAAGCCTGTGGAAGTATTTTTGGACCCCGTAGAACGCTAGTAAGTCCTCGACTAATGTGTCTGGTCGGAGGGGTCCGTCTCGCAGGAGAGGAGACACCGAGTTTGAGTCGCCAAAGTGACAAGTAATCGGGGAAAAGGTCTCTCACTCGTCCCTTTTGTTTTCCTCTACTTTAGGTTTGGGTCGGCAAACGAAGGATATTCGACGAGACCAATTTTCAAATCGCCCTTCGTCCGACTTTACTAATTAATTATATTCCAAACTCCTAGCAGAGACGTCGAACAAGTTCGAGAAGGAGGACTTTCGTAAATATCATGTTTTACATGGCCAGTGTCCTAGTCCGATTTCTTTCAATAAGACTAGTACAACCGGGGTCGTTTCTATTGGTACCGTTCATTGACTCCCTTTTGACTGTAGTCTGAAAGAAAGATTTCGTAGGTTTTGAATTACAATAGAGTATATTGGAAAGTCTCAAAAAAATTAATCTTCATTTTATCTGATAGGGTACCGATCATTTTTGGTTTTATTAATAAAGAAGGAAACAGATAAGGTGAATGTCTTAGAGGTGACGTCTCTTTCCGTATGAATATCTTTATTATTTAAAGTTATTACGGTAGTCCTTTTGACTGAAAATTACTATTTCTTAAATGTGTTCTACGACTCGTTTGTAACGTCGTTCGATTAGGTCCGACAATTTATTTGTTAATTTTCATTAGTACGTTCTATTTGGGGAGTCTTTCTTCTTTCGAAAACTTTTCCTTATAAACGGACACCCATCTCTTTTTACGTATATTTCAAACTTCTCTATCTGACCGATATAGAAGGAGATCTGTTTTTCTAACAATAGAGTGTGAAATCATAAACAACCAAATAAGGTTTGTAATCAACTTATAAAGTAGTCTTTTAATAATAGGGAGATTTGTGTACCAAAAAAGTCAATATAGGTACATATATGGGTTCCGACTTTCGAAAATGTCTTCCTTATGTAGACATCAGAACTTTCTGTACTATCCTATATATTGAAGGACTTTAAGTGGGATAATAGTTCAAAAGTTCTTAGATAGGTTTCGTCCGTTACTCCACAGAGATATGTATGCCATGTCTGAGATGAAGGATTCAGTAAAATCGGTTTCAAGGTCCGGTTTAACGAGTTTTTCGCATCTCTTTAACTCTCTGACTCGACCATATCTTCCATCAGCCCAAGATCGGGACGAAACACCTTGGTCGACACCTTTGAACCCGATCGGGGAAGGGAGGTACCCGAGACGTTCTTTACCAGAGTCGTACAGGTGATTGATTTAAAAACACCAGACACTTTATCTCCGAGTCCACTCTTGTCTTCTTTCGGGTTGGTTCAATCTCTTCACGTGTAAGTTTCAAGTCAACTCCTATACTTACTATGGTGTATTGTCTAGGTCCCGACGTTTGGAGATTAATCGATGTCCACTACTCACCCCCACCACCGCCACCGCCCCCCGCCCCCCCCCGTGCCCCCTTACATGACAGTCGGGCTCTGACATCGAGTCATGACGACAAAATACTTAGCATAATAAAGTGGGTCTATAGTCCGAGATTTTGAGAAAACGTTCGACCTCTTACCTAAATCTTCAGTATTACGGTTAGATAATTGGATGGTTATTCCTATCTATAAATATCGTTGACTTTACAAGGAGTATCGATAAATCTCAATGACAACGACAGTACATCCATTGATCTCGGGAGTTGGTCAGTAGTTTTGTAACGGGTTACTCATGTCTTAATCAATCTCGACTCGACCACGACTCTCTCCTTCCTTATCGTATACTTTGGTGACTTCAGTCTAATTTCTTGCACAAGGATCGGTTCTCAGAGTCTGAACTCGGACCCGAAGTTCCCTAGACACTGGAAAGGTTTTGTTAGACGTTTTAACACATACTTATACCGGTACACGTAAAAGGATTCTTCACACAGGTATCGTAATCAACCGAAGAGTTTCTGAAGACACTAGAGATTTTCAAGTACTTGATAGCCCTTTGTATTTGTTTATTCTGAGTTCTGTCTGTCCCTCCTCCGACCCCGCCGAGACTTCTCCAACTTTAGTCCTCGGTCTCGACTCCGAGTCCCTCTCCTAAGAGAGTCTTTCGAGTTCAAACCTTCCTTCTCAGTTCGTCTCCGAACTAGATCCGGTTTACCCCACGATGTCGTGGTAGAGGTCCCTAGGGACTTTCCCAGTCTGTGTTACTGAGTCCCCGGTGGTACTCTCTGAAGTGAGTGAACATTCGAGACACCCAGTGTTCCGAGGAGATTTAGGCGACCTGTGACTCCGGTTAAGATATCCTTCTGAGTGTTTGTCTACCCTCCGTAGACTGACCCAGGGTAAGTGGGGTTGAAGTCAGATCGAGTGTGGGTGGAGGAGACTAACTCGTGACGGGGCCTTAGGGTACAGAAGGAAAAAAGGGATTTAGATGGGAACTAAAGAGATACCCGTTTCCCCAATGGTATCTTTCTCTTCTATCCAAACCGAGATACTCCGGTCACCCTTGTGTCCTCATGATGGAGAATGTTCTCGAAAACAGTCTCATCTTAGACCAGGTGTGTAACTCGGTTCCCCGGTAAGTTTACAGTTCAACTGTATGAAGTGAGGCACACTGCTGGAAATCCAGGTAGGTACAACGACGTTTACCACAATTTAATATACTATAATAAATATACACCTTAGATTTTTTTACCGTGTTTACTTGAATGCTTTGTCTTTATCTCTGTATCTATGTCTTTTGTTTGAATGGAATGACCCCCTTTTCGACCCTACCTATTTAACCCTCTAACCTTGACTGTATATGTATGACGATATATATTTTGTCTATTGATTATTTCTGGATGAAGAGTGCCTCTGGCGAAGAGTTATGAAACATTACTGGATATCGCCTTTTCTTAGATTTTTTCTCATCTATATACATATTGACTAAGTGAAACGACGTGTTGTCTTTGATTGTGTTGTCACATATAATGGATATGAGGTCAAATTTTTTAACATTACATGTCAACTTAATTAATTTTACTTTTTCTTAAATTTTAATGAAATTAGTGTGACGACGACGACGACGACAACGACGAGTCAGCGTAGTCAGTACAGGTTGAGACACGTTGGGGTATCTGCCGTCACGTTGTCCGAGGAGACAGGGACCCTAAGAGGTCCGTTCTTATGACCTCACCCAACGGTAAAGGAAGAGGTTACGTACTTTCACTTTTCACTTTCATTTCAGCGAGTCAGTACAGGCTGAGAATCGCTGGGGTACCTGACGTCGGATGGTCCGAGGAGGTAGGTACCCTAAGAGGTCCGTTCTCATGACCTCACTCAACGGTAAAGGAAGAGACCATCGACGTAAATTCTAAGAGTTATCAGTGTATTTCCATCCCCGACGAAAAAACCTGTTGCGTCAAGTTCTTATAAAGAGGGTAGTGTTTTACAAGAAGAGATATATTACGTCGTGATTTGAGACGTTGTGTTTGTCATTAATGTTATCACTGAATCTCTTGTCATCTCGGATTTCACTCGTCTTTATCGATATTTCCCGAAGTCCCTCCTTTACCCTGATTGTGACTCGAGTCCCCTACTCTACTTTCGTGTCCGGCCCCGTAAAGGGGACCTTCAACATCATTCTTCCTCCACTCTTGTCCCTCTGCTTTACCCGGGTCCGGTTCGATCTCGGACCAAGTCCGACTACTACTTGTAAGGACGACATCGTCCTTACTTGTCTACTTACCATCCTTTGTTCTATTCATCCGTTCGACCTCCGTCTGATGTGTCCGTAAAGTTATGGTCCGCGACATTAAATCCGGACTGTTATTATCGAGGGTTGTGACCGGTGGTGAATGAATTACGAGTAACACAAAGTTCGAAACATCATTCTCTAAATATTTTTAATAATTTAAATGAGGAGTGTTGTGGTTCTCTATTCACGATAATTGAGATACTGCTCTTACCGTTTTCGCTACTAATCTCTCAAATCCATTGATTGTGGGCTCTAGTGTTTCGAACCTTTACCACCCGACGTTAAGTTTATTATAAGAAGAACCCTAAAGGGACCCCCGGGTCACCATTACTTAGGTGGAACGTCGCGTCTCTTGTACCCAAGTTATGGACCAGTCTCTTGATTCTAGGGCGTACGACGTCTCGTTGATTCAGACTCTCGGCGTCGATGACTCGGACGCACGTCGTAGAGGACTTCGGGTACACGAGACCTCGGGTTCCGGAGTTAATCTCTCGGGCACACGACGTAGCCTTCTAAAGCGTACGACGTTGATTCTGTATTGTGTCGATTTATTTATCTATTTACGAAACTTCACATTTCGTCATACAGTATAATATTTTTCTGTAGTAGTTTTTTTATTTTATGTGTTTCGACGAGATACCGGTCACGAAAGTCGGATGAGAGGTCGAACGTTTGTAGGAAGAAAAAGTAATTCTTCCCGGAAACGGAGGTGGGAACCGTGACATATAGTTGTCAAAGGTTCCGTAGAGAAGGCCTTCAGGGAAATGAAAAAGATTGTTTCCCTTTATGAAATTGTCCGGGGGCAGGAATCATCAAATCTGACACATCGTAGTCGTTCTTGTCTTGGTACCGTTTTCCCCCAATCTTTTACCGTCTCTACCCGGAGTACCACTCCTATTCTCCGTAGATCTTTTTCTTCAACAACATAAGTCAAGTCAAGTCAACGAGTCAGTACAGGTTGAGATACGCTTGGGTACTTAGTGTCGTGCAGTCCGGAGGGACAGGTAGTGGTTGACGGCCTCAGGTGGGTTTGGGTACAGGTAACTCAGCCACTACGGTAGGTTGGTAGAGTAGGAGACAACAGGAGAAGAGGAGGACGGGGGTTAGGGAGGGTCGTAGTCTCAAAAAAGGTTACTCAGTTGAGAAGTGTACTCCACCGGGTTCATAACCTCAAAGTCGTAGTCAGGAAGGTTACTTGTGGGTCCCAACTAGAGGAAATCCTACCTGACCAACCTAGAGGAACGTCAGGTTCCCTGAGAGTTCTCAGAAGAGGTTGTGGTGTCAAGTTTTCGTAGTTAAGAAACCACGAGTCGAAAGAAATATCAGGTTGAGAGTGTAGGTAAGTACTGGTGACCTTTTTCGTATCGGAACTGATCTGCCTGGAAACAACCGTTTCATTACAGAGACGAAAAATTATACGATAGATTCAACCAGTATTGAAAGGAAGGTTCCTCATTCACAGAAAATTAAAGTACCGACGTTAGTGGTATACGTCACTAAAACCTCGGGTCTTTTTATTTCAGACGGTGACAAAGGTGACAAAGGGGTAGATAAAGGGTACCTCACTACCCTGGTCTACGGTACTAGAAGCAAAAGACTTACAATTCAAAATTCGGTTGAAAAAGTGAGAGATGAAAGTGAAAGTAGTTCTCCGAAAAATAAAGGAGAATTGAAATACGGTATTCCCACCATAGTAGACGTATAGACTCCAATAACTATAAAGAGAACCGTTAGAACTAAGGTCGAACACGAAGTAGGTCGGGTCGCAAAGAGTACTACATGAGACGTATCTTCAATTTATTCGTCCCACTGTTATATGTCGGAACTACATGAGGAAAAGGATAAACCTTGGTCAGACAACAAGGTACAGGTACAACATAAGTTCCGGAGTGGTCAAAAAGTTAACTGAGAATACGGTTTTCAGTAGAGGGTCTGACACCTCAGCGTTTGTGGGTAATCCACACGTCCCGTCCTAAGGACCAAGTACCGTGGAAGTACCTGGGAGAGTAGTAGAGTAAGGAGGTTTTTTTAACCAACAGTGTCAGAAAACTTCCAAACCCAAAACCTCAAACGTGTATACCTGAGAAGGGAGAATGTTGGTTATACTTGACCGACGAGGACACATCTGGACCGGAACCTGACACTGGTATTTAACCTCGTTTTCCGAAGGGTGTCCTCTTTCTGCAATTATACGAGAAGACACGGAGACACGAAAAAGATATCTTTATCTTATGAAGTAATTCAATTGTTTCGTACTATTAAGTAAAGTTTAATAATATCTACTTTTAACTAATATCGTGAATCTCGTTCCAAATTTCTTTATGTATATGGAGCAACAATGACAATTGTCGGTAGTAAGTGACGAATTAGATTAGAACCATGAACGGGTTTTGAAGTCGATCTTAAGTGAGAAAAGGGATTCTCAAATTCAGGACAAACCCCAACCCTGAACCGTAAAAAAAAGGGAGCCCCATAATCTCTAAACCCGTGGTTATTTATAAAGTGTACCAAAGAGAGGGCGAAAAGTGTTAGAATCGACGGAAGTATCTCGAAGAGTCACTGTACCCCGGGACGACCCAGGTTTGTAAGATTAATTGTCAGAACGACAGATTAGTGAGACGGAAGACAACACTCTCCGAATAGAAGATTAGGTGTGGTAAACAGTTATCGGTCCTTCTCTTTCACTAATCTTAGCACGGTGTATGATGGGTACCACACATGGCATATATGTGTGTATGTCTCATATAAAAGAAAAATGGATCATTTTCCCCTACTAAATCGTGTTTCTCCTTTAGGGGAAAATTTTTCCTGAAGAGACCACCAGGTCACCTTTTACGGAAGGTTTCGTCACCCACGTCAAAGTTAGGGACTAGTCCTTCGATTCTAGGGTGTATCAAGGGTCGGTTTCGTCTTTTGTCTTCGTTATAACATTGTTTAGGTTATTTCTGAATTGTTTTCTCCTTCAAGAAGAAGTTGGTCGGGAGACAGGTACTCTCAGTTTAAAAACAAAAGAATGAAGGAACAAATTGTTACCGATTTCTGGAGGTTAAGTGAGTACTCGGAGTAAGATGGATTTGACAATAAATTCGTCTTGTATTATAAAAAATTTGGTTCTACCTTTACTCAAAAAGAAATTATAGAATGAAATCATTCGACAGTCTATATTCCCATTTTGTATGATAAGGATGTATGCTTTTATCTTAAGTTTAAACATGTAGTACTCTTAGTCAAGACTCAAGACATTTCTTTTCGTGAGAAGACTGTCTTAGTGTCCACACGGTTTCCGACTGTCCATTTACTCCCCTCCGGACCTCTACCCTTTAGTAGTAAAACGTTCACGGTCTAGTTCCTAGTCAGGTTCGTTCTTAGTAGCTACCTACGATTTAGACCTTCCTTAACAACTACTCCGTATCTTACAGAAGTACTAGAATTTCCCAGAGGACTTTCCACCTACCCCTTGTTTTGATCGTAGCGGTTACTCTCCGTCTACCTGAAACACACGGAGGTCGGTACTACGATAGATTCCTAATGCGGTCCTAATATTGGATTTCGACCGGTAGTTCTTTGTAGTCTGTTTGGTTTTTCCTTCTTGTAAGATATATAATTTTTTCTTTTTCTTAACTTAAGAAGTATTTCCGGTTACAAAAGTTTCTGTTTCTTTCCGACATCTTTACGAAGTCTATTTCTCTGATTTTCGTATTGTCGATTACCCTTACGATATGGTTTAGATACCCATCTTTTACGATGTTCCCTGTAATAACCCAGTTGACTTTTTTAACATTATATCATCTATCTAGTCTCATAACACAATTACAATTTACATCACTTTAATTATTAAGACGACACCAATTCTCCGTGTAAAGGAATCAGAATCCTTTATGTGTGACTTCATAGAGCAGTATTTCCCGTTACTCCATATGGTAGAAGTAAGTCTAACGAGTCTTTTTTTTAATACACACACATGAACACACAATTCGTCTCTCGTCTTCTCGTGAGTGTTTACTATTTTGTTTAGGTCGTTTTACAATTCTATGTACTTATACCCCTTCTCATATACCCACAGGACACAAGATGGGAATAAGAACGTTGAAGTGATATACAAAATTTAATAAAGACGTATTTTCAATTGTTGGTGTGTGTGTGTGTGTGTCCTTTTAGAGTACTCCCTTTTTGAGTTCCTCCGTTTCTCCTGGTTAGTAGAGTAGGAATTGGAAGAGGGTCCCTCTTTCGGACAGGAGTGAATTGGGTAGGGGGAGGGAGGAGATTCTCTCTACTTAAGACCCCCCGTCAAAAGAGAGGAATGGTAAGAATTGAATCTAAAACTATTCACAACTACGAAAAAAGAGAACCAGGTCGACTCTGTTTTCACTTTTCCAAAAAGTTTAAAAACAGAAATTTTTTTAAGATCCCTTTTTCTTTTTATTATCTTTTGTGTTCATGCTTGTCCACTTCAATGTCCGTCTAAAGAGTAGAAATTTGATGGTTTACGAACAGTTTTAAACATACAGTGGTAAATGATGTGAGTAGATTTAAGCGAAAGAACAACAAATCAACTATTCAGTACAGGTTGAGAAACACTGGGGTACCTGACATCGGGTGGTCCGAGGAGACAGGTACCCTAAAGGTTTCGTTCTGAAACCTTACCCAATGGTAAAGGAAGAGGTCCCCTAGGAGGGTTGGGTTTCTAGTTTGGGTTCAGAGGACGTAACCGTCCGTCTAAGAAATGAAAGAAATGACGACTCAGTGGTCCCTTCGGGTATTTAAGTGGAATGGAGATTGAATAAAGTAAACGGGTTTCAATTACACGGAAGTAGATAAAAAAAGTCGATTCAAACCCGGGTTTAAGTGATCACTGGTAAACTGGAAACACGGACCACGGTAGTTAGGTCTAAGGAGAGAACGTTTACTGGAGAGAAGGGTATTGTCAACCAAATACACTAGTCTTTACTCCATATCGTGGAGTGAGGGACGGGAGTTCTCTATTCATTAATAGAATTACAGGATTACACTTCACTACCCTCAAAACGAAATTGAGTACTTAACATACTCTTACTTAATGACAAGACAAACTAACTAACACCGAACTAAAACTACTCCATTTAAACTTCTAATAACTTACGACGAATGACACGGATTTTTTTTTAGAAATAAGAAGTCAAAATTTTCAGTCACACGATAACTTGGTTATTCAAGGGTAAATACCATATCACTCCTCGGACGTCGGGACTCGTGTGACCGTTTTGTCTCTACCGTCTGTATGAGTCCCGGGTCACTGGGAGGGTCCTAGTCCATGGTAGAGTCGGGTGAACAGGTCCATGAGGACTTCTATGTAAGTTCGCGAATAGAGGATGGGATACTGGGGACGATGGGAGGTGATGGTGGGTGTGGGGGGGAAAGTGGAGAAGACGGTTCCCGTGTTTTTTTTTACCTTTCTATAAATCTGTACGTTATCGTTACGTGTACTGGTCTCTCCCCTCGGGTAAGTCAGGGTCTGGAGGAGTCGGGTCTATGGAAAGAGTCTAGGGATGGATTGTAACAAGAGTTACAATGACAAGAGTAACAAGAGGGATCGGGGAAAGTCAGGCCGAAAAGTTCATCAGATAAAAAGACGGAAAGACAGATTCAACTTAAATATAATCAATACCATCCGATTTAACGAAATCGTTTACATAAGTGTTTTCATTATCGAGTTTAGTGCATTGTCAGGTACCGTTCGCAAAGACTTAGTCGTCCTTCGAAAAGTAGTGTATGACTGAGTCCCTGTGCCCGAGGACGGTTAAACACCGATGTGGTAGGAGACCTCGGGGTAGTAAGAGATGTTGAAGACGTAAGTTGACTACTTTTCCCTTTCTTGTATCTCTTCGAGGTGGACGGGGAATTCCCGTCCTTCACAATGTGTAGTGAAGGTGAGTATACGGTAGCGATTCTTGACTAGTGTACCAGGGTTGATGACGTTCTCCCATACCCTTAACATCAGGGGAAGGCCCGTCGATGAAGGATAATGATTCAACATCTCCTCTCTAAAAGTACCTGTCGACGTCTGGACTGGTACCTTGAATTTGTTTCTTTTCCTCCTTCCAGACTAATTACCTTTAGTGTAACCTTTTGTTTCCTGACACTTTTAAAGTTAACGAAAAAGGAAACTGAATAAAACTACAAATAAAGAAAAGTTCCTTTATATACGGAATCTTAAAACAAGTATACTAATAAACATAAGAAATGAAAATTGGACAAATGATTTTCAAAACTCCGTTCTTGATCTAAGTGTCCTCCTCTTTCTTACTATGACTAAAAACAAGTTCAGGACGTCGACGGGTACTTTTAGAGTGAGATTTGAGTAATTATCCTTCGTCGACGGGCCTGTCTCTGATTTTAAGGGTATGGTGTAACTTCATCTACCAGTTTTACGTAAAGGCCCGTTTTCTAATCATTTAAATCCCCTCAGACCAAAAAGGGGTTCTGGTGGAGAGGTTGTAGTAAAAGGTGGGTAGACGGGGAGTACACAGTATGAGATTGGACTAACGGAAGACATGAGAAGGATCTTCTTAGGTTCGGATAAGAAGTCAAGTCAAGTCAAGTCAGTGAGTCAGTACAGGTTGAGAAACTCTGGGGTACTTAGCATCGTGCGGTCCGGAGGGACAGGTAGTGGTTGAGGACCTCTAGTGAGTTTGAGTATAGGTAACTCAGTCACTACGGTAGGTTGGTAGAGTAGGAGACAGTAGGGGAAGAGGAGGACGGGGATTAGGGAGGATCGTAGTCTCAGAAAAGGTTACTTAGTTGAGAAGCGTACTCCACCGGTTTCACGACCTCAAAGTCGAAATCGTAGTAAGGAAGGTTACTTGTGGGTCCTGACTATAGGAAATCCTACCTGACCAACCTAGAGGAACGTCAGGTACCCTGAGAGTTCTCAGAAGAGGTTGTGTCAAGTTTTCGTAGTTAAGAAGTCGCGAGTCGAAAGAAGTGTCAGGTCGAGAGTGTAGGTATGTACTGGTGACCTTTTTCGTATCGGAACTGATCTGCCTGGAAACAACCGTTTCATTACAGAGACGAAAAGTTATACGATAGATCCAACCAGTATTGAAAGGAGGGTTCCTCACTTACAGAAAATTAAAGTACCGACGTTAGTGGTAGACAGTACTAAAACCTCGGGTCTTTTTATTTGAGTAAATAAAAAGGTGACAAAGGTGACAAAGGGGTAAATAAACGGTACTTCACTACCCTGGCCTACGGTACTAGAAGCAAAAGACTTACAACTCAAAATTCGGTTGAAAAAGTGAGAGGAGAAAGTAAAAGTAGTTCTCCGAAAAATCAAGAAGTAAAAGACGGTATTCCCACCACAGTAGACGTATAAACCCAATAACTATAAAGAGGACCGTTAGAACTAAGGTCGAACACGAAGTAAGTCGGGTCGTAAAGAGTACTATATTAGACGTATATTCAATTTACTCGTCTCATTGTTATATGTCGGAACTGTATGAGGAAAAGGATAAACCTTGGTCAGACAACAAGGTACAGGTCAAGATTGACAACGAAGGACTGGACGTATGTCCAAAGAGTTCTCCGTCTAGTCCACCAGATCATACGGGTAGAGAAATTTTTAAAAGGTGTCAAATAACACTAGACGTGTCAGTTTCCGAAACCGTATCAGTTATTTCGTCTTTATCTACAAAAAGACCTTAAGAGAACGAAAAAGGTACTAGGTCGTCTACAACCGTTAAACTAGAGACCAAAGACACGGAAAAGATTTGGTCGAACTTGTAGACCTTCAAGTACCAAGTACATAACGACTTTAGACCGAATCTCTTAAAACTCGTAATGAAATGATCGGACACTCTACGTACGTCAACACGTCATCAAACTCTTAAGAAACCGTAACGGAAAAAACCCCAACCTTACTTTTGACTTTAAAGGTCAGGACACCGGTGACGACTCAAAAGATTTGACGACCGTATAACTCACGTCGTGAAAGTGTCGTAGTAGAAAGTCCTAAACTTTATCGAGTTGACCTTAAGGTAGTGGAGGTGATCGAAACAAGTATCACTACGAAAGATTCCGGGTGAACTGAAGTGTAAGGTCCTACAGACCGAGATCCACTCAGTAGTGTAGTAGAACTAATATACCCAACACTTCTAGAAAAAAACATGTCAAGAACCCGCATAAGAACGGTGGAGAAGAATTATAGAAGACGAAGACAATCCAGGGATGGTAAAGACAGGAAATAACTCGGGTAGAAATGTACTTTACAAGAGAACCATAGAGATTAAAAGTATTTCTCTAGAGATCAGAAAGGGTAAGACAACAAAAGGAGATAAAGAAACGTAACTAGCGACTCCTTTCGAAAGAAGTCAAGTCAAGTCAAGTAAACGAGTCAGCACAGGTTGAGAAATGTTGGTGGGGTACTTAACGTCGTGAGGTCCGGAGGGACAGGTAGTGGTTGAGGGTCTCAAGTGAGTCTGAGTGTAGGTAGCTCAGTCACTACGGTAGGTCGGCAGAGTAGGAGACACCAGGGGAAGAGGAGGACGGGGGTTAGGGAGGGTCGTAGTCTCAGAAAAGGTCACTCCTTTTATCGTTCCGAAAGAATAGAGGAACGATAAGAAACCTTGAGACGTAAGTCTACGAATATAGAAAGGAAAAGAGGAACCGAAAAGTGAAGAGAAGAAAAGTGTCGATAAACATTCCGGAGGGGTCTGTCGGTAAAACGAAAAAACGTAAAGGAAAGATACCCCTACCAGAACTAGGGTCAGAGGACATGTTAGTACTTGGAGTCAGGTAACAAGTAGTCCGTAAGACAGATAGTCTAGATCAGGGAATTTAGATAAAGAGTGGAGGTGACATATTAGTATTCTCTAAACTAAATCCAGTATGGACTTACCAGGTCACCAAAAGGGATGAAAGAAGTCAAATTCAGACTTAAACCATTCCTCAAGTACTAGACTCGGTGTCAGTCGAGGACCAGAACAAAACAACTGACATATCTCGAAAAGGTAGAAACCGACGTTTCTTATATTAGTTAGACTAAAGCCACAACTGGTAGACCACTCCAGGTACACATCTCAGAAGAGAACACAACAACCTTCTCCCACAAACGATACTGGTCATGTAAGAGAACCGTTTTGAGATAATCGGAAACGGGACGAAGTAAGACATAAGGTTCCGGTTTAAACGGACAATGGAGTTCACAAAGAACTTAAGGATGAAAACGTAAGATCAGGGGATATTACTTTTCCTGCAGAAAAACCCCCCACAATCAAGATTTTCCAGAACATCCAGAAGTATCTTGGTAAGTTGAAGTCAAAGAAGTCGCAATGACCAACCCCGTATCTGAACCTATTGACACTATAACTTACCAAACGGAACCTTTGCTTGTCTCTAGTAAGACAGCAAAAACTCTAACGCAGGTTCATGACGTAAAGCCTGAGAAAACAACTGGTACTACCGATGAGGTGAAGAAGATTCCCTAAGGACGGGTGTCATCATCTATATTACCAGTAGACTCAATTTAAGTGGGTAAGGTCAGGTAAAATCAAGCGACTAAGGATCTTAAAGCTACAAGTGAGAACGGTAGAGGACAAACTGGTGAAGGTTAAAGGGAACTAAGTACCTGGATTGTAAGGTCCAAGGATACGTTATAAAAAGAAATGTCGTAGTCTGGAACGAAGATAGTGCAGTGTAGGTGTCGACCCATAACAAAAACGAAACCGAGGTAGGGAAGTAAGAAAGAGCTCAATAATGAGGTGACTAGAGGTCATCGTATACCCCGTGGATGACTGGACCCCTCAAGTAGAAAGTCACAGGATAGAAAAACGGAAAAGTATGACAAGTACCTCAGGAGTTCCGTTCTTATGACTTCACCAAACGGTAAGAGAAGAGGTCACCTGGTGTAAGACAGTCTGGAGAGGTGGTACTGGACAGGTAGAACCCACCGGGGGGTGCCGTACCGAATCAAAGTAACTTAATCTGTTCCGACACCAGGATCACACTAGTCTAACTGATCAAAAGACACTAATACCAAAGTCACATAGACGGGAGACTACGGGAGAGCGTTGTGGATGGTAGAATGAACCCAAAGAGAATGGAATCTGCACCCCATAGAGAAGTGTCGACGAGGTCGTTTCACGTCGGTGACGAGGAATGAAACCTGCTGCCCATAGAGGAGGGCCGGCGGGGAGGACTGGAACTTGTACNGACAGGTAGAACCCACCGGGGGGTACCGTACCGAATCAAAGTAACTTAATCTGTTCCGACACCAGGATCACACTAGTCTAACTGATCAAAAGACACTAATACCAAAGTCACACAGACGGGAGACTACGGGAGAGCGTTGTGGATGGTAGAATGAACCCAAAGAGAATGGAATCTGCACCCCATAGAGAAGTGTCGACGAGGTCGTTTCACGTCGGTGACGAGGAATGAAACCTGCTGCCCATAGAGGAGGGCCGGCGGGGAGGACTGGAACTTGTACCTCATCCAGGAGAGCCGGGAGGACGCGGGTGCGTCGGTGACGAGGAACCTGCACCCAACGAGGAGAGCCGGTGGTAGGGACTGGAACCCGTTCCCCATCGAGGAGAGCCGACTCGAAGACTCGTCAGACAGCGTCAGCCGTGTGAAGACGTGTATAAGAATGAGGTACTATTAAAATAAAAGAGAAGGGAACGGACCTTGTGAAGAAGGTCCATAAATGTACAGAATGGAAGAATACATTAAGTCCAGTGACTTGTTTACACTGGAGAGACCTCTCCGTAAGAGACTGATAGAATGTGTTATATTTTATCATAAGAAAGGTGTCAGGGGTGTGGAGGAGGTAGGAAAGTGAGACGAAAAAAGAAGTATTAAGAATCGTGATGACGATGACGACGACGACGACGACGATTCAGCGAAGTCAGTACAGGCTGAGACACGCTGGGGTATCTGCCGTCGGGTGGTCCGAGAGGGTAGGGACCCTAAGAGGTCTGTTCTTATGACCTCACCCAAAGGTACAGGAAGAGGTTACGTACTTTCACTTTTCACTTTCACTTCAGTGAGTCAGTACAGACTGAGAATCTCTGGGGTACCTGACGTCGGATAGTCCGAGGAGGTAGGTACCCTAAAAGGTCCGTTCTCATGACCTCACCCCACGGTAATGGAAAAGATTCGTGATGACGTCATATGATATATATAAATAAGTAAATAAAACAAATCTGGGTGGAAGTGGCGATAGTATATTCGTTGTACATCCGTTCTAGAAACAGGATAAACAACGACATAGTGATCGTTGAATTTGTAGAAACCGTCTTTCATCCACGAGACTTTTATAAATAACCTTCTTACTCCATAAACTAGTCCATACTCGTTTAGGTGTTTTTATTATGACAAGTCAAGTCAACGAGTCAGTATAGACTGAGACGCTAGGGTACTTGGTGTCGTGCGGTCCGGAGGGACAGGTAGTGGTTGAGGGTCTCAGGTGGGTTTGGGTACAGGTAACTCAACCACTACGGTAGGTTGGTAGAGTAGGAGACAACAGAGGAAGAGGAGAACGGGAGTTAGAAAGGGTCGTAGTCCCAGAAAAGGTTACTCAGTCGAGAAGCGTAGTCCACCGGTTTCATAACCTCAAAGTCGAAGTTGTAGTGAGGAGGGTTACTTGTGGGTCCTGACTAGAGGAAATCCTACCTGACCTACCTAGAGGAACGTCAGGTTCCCTGAGAGTTCTCAGAAATTTAGAGTAGTTATAAGTTTTGAAGATTTTTTTTTTTTCAAAAAAAAAGAAACGAGATCAAAAAAATAGTTGGTATAAAATTTGCCCACTGTTGACCTATAAGTGTCCGGTTTCTTACTTAAACCTGAGGAAGGAATATGTTATGTACTTTAATTGAGGTTTAACTAGTATCTGTATTTACATTCTCGATTTTATCTTCTTTTATATCTTTATTTAGAAATACTACAACTTAATCCGTTACCAAAGAATCCATACTGTGGTTTTCGTATTCATTATTTTCTTTGTTAGCTATGTGACCTGTAATAGTTTAAAAAAATTTTTGAAACAAAAAGTTTTTCATAGTAACGATGACGAAGACGATTCAGTGAAGTCAGCACAGACTGAGACACGTTGGGGTATCTGCCGTCGGGTGGTCCGAGGGACAAGGAACCCTAAGAAGTCCGTTCTGTGACCTCACCCAACGGTAAAGGAAGAGGTTACGTCCTTTCACTTTTCACTTTCACTTCAGTACAGACTGGGAATCGCTAGGGTACCTGACGGTGGATGGTCAGAGGAGGTAGGTACTCTAAAAGGTCTGTTTTCATAACCTCACCCAACGGTAACGGAAGAGGTTTCCGTAGTAAGTCAAGTCAATTCAACGAGTCAGCACAGGCTGAGACGCTGGGGTACTTAGCGTCGTACGGTCCGGAGGGACAGGTAGTGGTTGAGGGTCTCAAGTNGTTGAGGGCCTCAAGTGAGTCTGAGTGCAGGTAGCTCAGTCACTACGGTAGGTCGGTAGAGTAGGAGCCGGCAGGGGAAAAGGAGAACGGGGGTTAGGGAGGGTCGTAGTTTCAGAAGAGGTTACTCAGTTGAGAAGTGTACTCCACCTGTTTCATGACCTCAAAGTCGAAATCGTAGTAAGGAAGTTTCTTTAGGGGTCCAACTAGAGGAAGTCTTACCTGACCAACCTAGAGGAACATCAGGTTCCCTGAGAGTTCTCAGAAGAGGTTATGGTGTCAAGTTTTCGTAGTTAAGAAGTCACGAGTCGGAAGAAGTGTCGGGTTGAGAGTTTAGGTATGTACTGATGACCTTTTTGGTATCGGAATTGATCTACCTGGAATCAGTCGTTTCATTACAGAGATGAAAACTTATACGATAGATCCAACCAGTATTGAAAAGAAGGTTCCTCATTCGCAGAAAATTAAAGTACCGACGTTAGTGGTAGACGTCGCTAAAACCTCGGGTTTTTTTATTTGAGACTGTGACAAAGGTGACAAAGGGGTAGATAAAGGGTACTTCACTACCCTGGTCTACGGTACTAGAAGCAAAAGACTTACAACTCGAAATTCGGTTGAAAAAGTGAGAGGAGAAAGTGAAAGTAGTTCTCCGAAAAATCAAGGAGAAGTGAAAGACGGTATTCCCACCACAGTAGACGTATAGACGTCAATAACTACAAAGAGGGCCGTTAGAACTAAGGTCAAACACAAAGTAGGTCAGGTCGCAAGGAGTACTACATGAGACGTATCTTCAATTTATTCGTCCCACTGTTATATGTCGGAACTACATGAGGAAAAGGATAAACCTCGGTCAGACAACAAGGTACAGGTCAAGATTGACAACGAAGGACTGGACGTATGTCTAAAGAGTTCTCCGTCCAGTCCACCAGACCATAAGGGTAGAGAAAGTCTTACAAGGTGTCAAATAACATTAGGTGTGTCAGTTTCCGAAACCGTATCAGTTATTTCGTCTTTATCTACAAAAAGACCTTGAGAGAATGAAAAAGATGCTAGGACGCCTACAACCGTTAAATTAGAGACCAAGCAGACGAAAAAGATTTTGGTCGAACTTGTAGTCCCTCAAGTGCCAAGTGCATAACGACTTCGGACCGAACCTCTTAAAACTCGTAATGAAATGATCACACACTCTACTCACGTTACCACACCATCAAACTCGTAAGAAACCGTAACGCAAAGAAACCCTAACCTTACTTTTGACTGGGAAAGGTCAGGACACCGGTGACGACTCAAAAGGTGTAAACGACCGTATAATTCACGTCGTGTAAGTGTCGTAGTAGAAAGTCCTAAACTTTATCGAGTTGACCTTACGGCAGTGGAGGTGATCGAAACAAACATCACTACGAAAGGTTCCGGGTGAGCTGAAGTAATCCTGTCACTTTTCTGTTATGCGTGTCCTGCTTTTTACCAAAACTTAACGTAGAGACTATTTCCTGAAATTTATCTGATACCTCTTGAGAACGTTGAGTTGTTATTTTTCTGATTATTGGGTTAACTTTTACCAACTTCTTAGTCTTATCTGTAAAGAGGTTTCTTCTATGTGTTTAGTGACTATTCGTCTACTTTTCTACGAGTTGTAGTAATCGCTAGTATCTTTATCTTTACTTCTGTTGTACTCTATGGTGAATTCCGGGTCATCTTACCGAAATTAGTTTTTTGTTCTCAACCACTACTATACCTCTTTAACCTGGGAATGACGACTATCCTTACATTTTACATTTTAAAGTCAGTGAAACCTTTTGTTAAACTGTTAAGTAGTTTTACGATTTATATCTTAATAGGATATTGGGTCGTTTGGGTAAGGATTCATATATAGGTTCTTGCTATTCTACTAAATAGGTGTGTTTTACACGTGCACTTACAAGTATCATCGTAATGAATGTTATCCGTTTTTTATCTTTGTTGGGTTTACAGGTAGATGATTATTTACCCATTTAGTTTACACCATATGTGTGTGTGTTAGTTTATAATGAACCGTTATATTTCTTTACTTCATCACCATGTACGATGTTGTACTTACTTGAAACTTTTATAATACGATTCACTTTCTTCGGTCAGTATTCTTTTGTTATATAGCGTACTAAGGCAAATGTGTTTTGGAGGTCTTCTTTCATAAATCATCACCGGATACCGAACTCCTCAACCTTCCTTACCTCTTTTCCTCTACCGTGGGTGGTCGTACTGTAAATGGTATAAAGGTCCCGTCCATGGTGTAAAGGATTGAATGATTTGTAGATGGGGAGAGTGATGAAACAAAACCCAACAAAAAAAAAAAAAAGAAAAAATTAAAATAAATAAAAACCGATACGAACCAGAAGAGACGATGTGTACCCAAAAGAGATCGAGATCACTCGTCCCGATGAGAGATCAACACCACACGTCCAAAGAGTAACACCACCGAAGAGAACAACACCTCGTGTCCGGGATCCGTGTACCCGAAGTCTTCAACACCGAGTGTCCGAATCAATGGGACGCCGTACATCCTAGGAGGGTCTGATCTCTACTTTGGTTACAGGGAACGTAACCGTCCACGTAAGAATTGGTGACCTGGTGGTTCCTCCGCGGTTGTGTGAAACAAATGGGTGTGGAGGTTGATGTACTAGTCTTACCAGACCCCGAACGGACCACCGAGTCACCACTTCTTAGACGGACGGTTACTTCCTTGGCACTCAACCTAGGAACCTAGGGACCCGGGTCTTCTAGGGGACCTCTTCCTTTACCATTGGGTGAGGTCATAAGAATGAACCCTTTAGGGCACCTTACTCCTCGGACCGGTCGATATCAGGTACCCCAGTGTTTTCTCAGTCTATTCTGAATTTAAATTTTTTCTTCTTCTTCTTTTTTTTTTTTTGGAGTTTCCCAATTCGTACCAGTCTGTTGTCCGTGTATATTACCGGAAGTACACAAGTAATGTCAAACGATCCTTAGAGTTTCCTTACCCATCAACTACATCACAGACTCTCTAGGTTACCGTCCGACAGTGGAATCCGGTGTATTGAGGTCCGGGTAGGGGATGTCCTTTCATTTGGGGAACAGATTCAAGATTTATATCCAGTGAATGGGAGTGTACCCAGTGTGGTCTCCACTTGTCCACTGAAGATAGTCGGTACGATTGACACGTGTATAAACATACATATATTATATAGGTCTTTGTATCTTTATTATTTAGAGAGTTTCCGTGCGAAAGAAAGAGGTTATCTTTTGTCTTTGTCTCTTTTTGAATTGTTGACGTTTGGATCTCGGGTCAATAGCCTTTGGTTTAATTTCGACAACCCATAAAAACAACTTTGTAGAGATGGAGACTTTAGATTAAAGAACGTTGAAAGGTATATCCTAGGATACAACATAATAAATATTCTTTTATTATAAGACAACAGGGAACTGTCGTAAAGGACCGACGTCTTTGGTGTCGTCGGTACTTCAATCTCTTACTAAAACCATTACAAAGGTATCGATGGAACGAAGCTTCACTCCAAATAAGACAAAATTTCAGATGACTGGATAAGTATAGGGGTAAACCTTATAAAAGCTAGATTAGGGAACAGACCGATAATAACATATTACACTGACAATAAGGATATATATTCCTCCAAGACCCACGTATTTATTTTCGGACCGTTCGTCCAGAAGGTCAATCTGTATTGTACTACTTTAAAAAAAAAGAAAAAAGAAAAAGATAAGGAAAGTCTAAGATACACTAAGTAAGAAGGGACGGGAACGTCGTCTTTAGAAGGGCCCCAAAAACCTCCATTTACAACAACTTCCACACGAGCACGGGAGAACACCAGTAAGACCAAAACACCAAAGAAGGGTCTTCGGAAGATGTCTGTTGACTAAAATGTGCTACCATTAGTCTTTCGGTTTACGGTAACGATTAACAGCATCCACAGGAGCACAGGTACAGAAAGAGTGAGACGTCCGTACTCGCTGACAGCTCTTCCTTTCCGTCGAATCACATTGGTACTCTCAATACCTTCGACAAGAAAAGAAGGCTCCGTGTCCGGAGTAATGACTTCTTAGGACAATTTCCCCCCTTCGGAACCCTTCACTGGACCCTGTGGAACCTCTTTCTACTTCGTCGTTTGTTGAGAGCTTTACCGGAACATTATTTCCGTTGAGTGTCTTTTTCCTCTGTCCCGAAGTAAAGTAGTCTTACATCTTGTTCCTTTTCCATATTTTTTCTCGCTATATGTACACTAAACCGACTACATACCGACTAAACGTAACAACATGTCGTCTTTGGTTGTGTCGTAACATTTTATTTATTTATTTATTTATATTCGAACTTCTTCAACATCTTCAGTTTATTTTGATACTCTTTCAACATTTTTCTTTTTCTCGTTCTTTAGTCATATTTTATGCTTTATATCCCCGAAGGGAGGTGGACGGTCAAAGCTAGGGACCAGGTCCTTCCAGTGTGTACGGTGTCTCGTTGATTCGGGCACGTGGTGTTGATAATTCGGACACGAGATCTCGGACCTTTGGTGTTGATGCCTCGGGTACACCTCGGGTGCACGGTGTTGAGGACTTCGGACTTACGTGTTCTAGGACACGAGGTGTTTTCCTCTTCGGTGGTGTTACTCTTCGGGAGTGTGGTGTTGATCTCTCATCTGGGACGAGGGTCGTTTATCTCTTTTTAGACACGTCGTTGTTTCTAGGTCGTGTCGGATGTATTTATAATTACTTATTTATTTTTATTTTAATAAAAAAATTTTACACTTAATATTTTTTCTCGTTCCTTGTCCATATTTTTCTCTCTCCTTCCTTGTCCATATTTATATCTTTATATTTCGAGAGTAAGACCAATTCTTTAGTTATATTTTGTTGGTCATTCTAAGATCAACTAAGTTTGACTGAAAGTCAGTTACTTTTATTCTCTTCATTTACTATATACCAGAGTAGTAACAGGTGATGTTGAAAGTTTTACAGAGGATAGGTATGACGGGTCATGTCACCAATGATCGATGTACCCGATAACCCGTGAAATTTACACTCCCCGATTTAAATCTTAAAATAAAGTAAAATTAATTAAATTTATCTGTGTGAACCGATGACCGATGGTGTGCTGTCGTGTCCAGAATTTTCTGTCTATTCTGATTTTGTGTCTGTTGATGTCATAGTTGTCTCAAATGTCAGGTCCCTTCATGTTTATTTCAAGGTAGCGCCCTTCCTACTCATCTCTACTGGCATCCTCCGAGGATTTCTCCTCCGTAAACTCGTTCCGGAACTTCGTTTCCAAGTAGAGTAATCCGTCTTCATTATTCCTCTCGTAAGGTCCACCGTTCCTGTCGTACAGGTTTCCGTACCTCCACCCTTTGAACTCATTTAGAAGTTTCTTGTCTCCATAACCTCTTACTCTATGTACGTAGACCTGTCTCGTGATCTCCGTACGATACTTCGGACCTTACGGAACTTTTCATAAAACCAATTTTGGTCATCAGTCATCTTAGACATTGTTAGAGATGATCTTCTCAGAATCTCCCTTGTATTCTCGGACAATATTGTGATCCCTTAGATAGTAAGGTCCCTCGGTTCCCAAGACACCGTCTTCGGTGACTTACGATCACTAATAATAGTCTTAAGACCAGATGCACCTGATCGGACTACCGACACACACCTCCCGTCCTCCTTCTCTCGGAGTTCCGTCCCATTGTCCTCCTTTGGTAACGTTTCGACCGGGTCACTCTTTGTACCTCCTACAAATTTTCCTACTCCCTGAGCCACCAGGGTGGGCCCGGGGCGTCACAGGGTTTGTACTACGTAGTCTTGACAGTACGATAACATTGAGATTGCTTCGGTTTTTGTCAGAGTCTCGTCACCGCGTAGGATTCTGTGTGGTAGCTTGTTAGTTTTTCATTGAAGTCTTATTGAACTCGATAAAGGACGTAAAGAGTTTATGGACATCGGACGGGGTCTGGTGTGAGACCGTGGGACTCCAGTACCGTGAGTTTCTTTAAGGGAAAGAAGAAAGTAGGTGAAGGAAGTACGGGGTGTCGACAAAGGTGGAGGGAGGGGATTTGACGGACCTTTTCAGGAGGTAGTGTTCCGGGACTCGAAGGACAGAAAGGTGAGAAAGGGAAAGGAAAGTAGAGAGACCGAGAGATAGAGGACCAGAGGTTAAAGACGGGGAGTTTTGAGTCCTTAATCAGGGGAATGACACGTCTCCTCCCGCCCTTTGTCTTACGTTTCGGTCTTGTTAGAGATCCACCGTCCCCTCTTTCTCATTTCCGACCCTTAAAAGTATCCAAGTGGGTAGGGTAGGGGGGGTTTTCCGATACAGTATGTGTTATGTACGACATCCCTGAGACCGTAAAGTCACAAAAGACGGGAGGTGAAGGGGAGGGGTTTAAAAAGGGGTAGAAAAAGATACCATTAAAGTTACGGAATCTGGTCGTCGTAACATAGTCGACCCTCGACTAGTTTTTACGTTTAAGTACTCGGGGTGAGGTTAGATAACTTAATGTTAGAGACCCCTTTCCCGGGTCCTTTGACAAAATTACACGGACGGTCCCTCTCAGAATAGTGCAAGTTAAAATCCTTAGTGACTAGATTGTCTCAACTCTCGGTAACGAGAGAACCTAGATACTTGACGACGACTCACTTGAACAGACCTGAATAGTCTGGAAAGATTATTTAACGACCTGATCCATTACCCTTTAAAGGGTCCGTCTCTATATAGGTATAAGTGTGGATTAGGAGGGAGAGAATTCTCATAATCGAGATCATCATAAAGTATTGGAGAACGTGTAGTACCGAATACTCCTTTTACTTCTAAATCTCCGTGTGATTTACTTGTATTTCACTAGAGGTCGTCTCCCCGGGTTGAGACCTGATACTTCTCCTGTCCTACGGATCTCTATTCGTTAGTATTCTAACGGGACAAACGGAATTTCCTTCACTTACACTCCGATAGATGAATATCGGTTGTAACCCAAGGTCTAGTGGGTATGGCCCCGGGACTTTGTGGTTCTCACTCTCCGTTTTAATATTAGGACGACCACCGAGTGAGGAGGTATATTCGTCGTACAATCTAGTTACGTTAAAGATAAAACCTAGAATTCGACGGAGACTCCACTCTCTCTCCCTCAGGAACCTACAACTATAGTATTAGACGAGGAAAGGAGGTTTACACCCGAGTAAACTCCTAAAGGAGATTCAATACCTACTTCGGTATGGGTATCGTGAAAGACAAAGATTTATATCGGGGTCCTAGAGTCTAGACATGAAGCAATGGATTGGAACAAGGTGCATTTGACAGATAGTAACTCAAAATGAAAGGTAATATTACCAGTTCTTCAGACGACAGTAAGCTTAATAGTAAAAAAATATCCACTTCAGATAAAAGACGGAAATACTGTAAAAGGAGATATTACAGAACCGTAAAAGTATACAGACTCACACGTAAAAGGAAAAAGAAAGATATTCTATTTGTTTTTTAAACACCAAGGACTTCTCTTTCAGATAGAAAATAGCTGTGATCTTTTAACAGTTACTATGAGAGAAGTCGAGTCAAGTCAAGTCAACGAGTCAGTACAGACTGAGAAACGCTAGGGTACTTAACGTCGTGTGGTCCGGAGGGATAGATAGTGGTTGAGGGCCTCAAGTGAGTTTGGGTACAGGTAGCTCAGCCACTACGGTAGGTTGGTAGAGTAGGAGACAGCAGAGGAAGAAGAGGACGGGAGTTAGAAAGGGTCGTAGTCCCAGAAAAGGTTACTCAGTCGAGAAACGTAGTCTACCGGTTTCATAACCTCAAAGTCGAAGTCGTAGTCAGGAAGGTTACTTGTGGGTCCTGACTAGAGGAAATCCTACCTGACCAACCTAGAGGAACGTCAGGTTCCCTAAGAGTTCTCAGAAGAGGTTGTGGTGTCAAGTTTTCGTAGTTAAGAAGCCGGGAGTCGAAAGAAGTGTTAGGTCGACAGTGTAGGTATGTACTGGTGACCTTTTTGGTATCGGAATTGATCTGCCTGGAAACAACCGTTTCATTACAGAGACGAAAAATGTTACGACAGATCCAACCAGCATTAAAAGGAAGGTTACCCATTCGCAGAAAATTAAAGTACCGACGTTAGTGGTAGACGTCACTAAAACCTCGGGTTTTTTTATTTCAGACTGTGACAAAGGGGTAGATAAAGGGTACTTCACTACCCTGGTCTACGGTACTAGAAGCAAAAGACTTACAACTCGAAATTCGGTTGAAAAAAAAGTGAGAGGAGAAAGTGAAAGTAGTTCTCCGAGAAATTAAGAAGAAGTGAAAGACGGCATTCCCACCACAGTAGAAGTATAGACTCCAATAACTATAAAGAGGGCCGTTAGAACTAAGGTCGAACACAAAGAAGGTCGGGTGACAAAGAGTACTACATGGGACGTATATTCAATTTATTCGTCCCACTGTTATATGTCGGAACTACATGAGGAAAAGGATAAACCTTGGTCAGACAACAAGGTACAGGTCAAGATTGACAACGAAGGACCGGACGTATGTCTAAAGAGTTCTCCGTCCAGTCCACCAGACCATAAGGGTAGAGAAAGTCTTACAAGGTGTCAAATAACACTAGGTGTGTCAGTTTCCGAAACCGTATCGGTTATTTCGTCTTTATCTACAAAAAGAACTTGAGGGAAAGAAAAAACTACTAGGTCGCCTACAACTGTTAAACTAGAGACCAGGGAGACGGAAAAGATTTTGGTCGAACTTGTAGTCCTTAAAGTACCAAGTGTATAACGACTTCGGACCGAACCTCTTAAAACTCGTAATGAAATGATCATACACTCTACTCACGTTACCACACCATCAAACTCGTAAGAAACCGTAACGCAAAGAAACCCTAACCTTACTTTTGACTGGGAAAGGTCAGGACACCGGTGACGAGTCAAAAGGTGTAAACGACCGTATAACTCACGTCGTGAAAGTGTCGTAGTAGAAAGTCCTAAACTTTATCGAGTTGACCTTAAGGTAGTGGAGGTGATCGAAACAAGTATCACTACGAAGGATTCGGGGTCAACTGAAGTGTAAGGTTCTACAGACCGAGATCCACTCACTAGTGTGGTAGAACTAATAGACCCAACACTTCGAGAAAAAACATGTCAAGAAGACACATAAGGACGGTGGAGAAGAATTATAGAAGACGAAGACAATCCAGGTATGGTAAAGACAGGAAATAACTCGGGTAGAAACGTACTTTACAAGAGAACTATAGAGATAAAAAAGGACTTCTCTAGACATCAGAAAGGGTAAGAGAACAAAAGGAGATAAAGAAACGTAACTAACGACTCCTTCCGAAAGAAAAGAGAGGAACGATAAGAAACCTTAAGACGTAAGTTTACCCATTTAGAAAGGAAAAGAGGAAATGGAAATCGAAGAGAAGAAAAGTGTCGATATACATTCCGGAGGAGTCTGTCGGTAAAACGAAAGAACTTAAAGAAAAAGAACCTCTACCAGAACTAAGGACAGAGGATATGTTACAGTGCTTGGAGGTAGGCATCAAGTGACCGTAAGACAGATAGTCTAGGTCAGGGAATTTAGATAAAGAGAGAAGGTGACATATTCGTATTGCTTAAACTAAATCCAGTATGGACTTACCAGGTCACCAAAAGAGGTGAAAGAAGTTAAAGTCAGACTTAAACCGTTATTCCTCAAGTACTAGACTCGGTGTCAATCAAGGACCAGAACAAAAACGACTGACATATCTCGAAGAGGTAGAAACCGACGTTTCTTATCTTAGTTAGACTAAAACCACAGTTGGTAGACCAATGTAGGTACACATCTCAGAAGAGAACACAACAACCTTCTCCCACAAACGATACTGGTCACACAAGAGAACCGTCTTGAGATAATCGGAAACGGGACGAAGTAAGGCGTAAGGTTCCGGTTTAAACGGACAATGAGGTCCACAAAGAACTGAGGATGAAAACGTAAGGTCAGGGGATATTACTTTTCCTGTAGAAAAACCCCACAATCAAGATCTTCCAGAACATCCAGAAATATCTTGACGGGTTGGAGTCTAAGAAGTCGCAATGACCAGCCCCGTATCTAAACCTAATGGCACTATAACTTACCAAACGGAACCTTTGTCTCTAGTGAGACAGCAAAAACTCTGACGTACGTTCATGACGTAAAGTCTGAGAGAACAACTGATACTGCCGATGAGGTAAAGAAGGTTCCCTAACGACGGGTGTCAGCATCTATCTTGCCAGTGGGTAAGGTCAGGTAGAATCAAGTGACTCCAAATCAGGATCTTACAGTCACAAGTGAGAACAGTAGAGGACAAACTGGTGAAGGTTAAACGGAAGTACAATGAAATCGGAAAGAGTAACATACACCATACGTACACATATACACACACGTACATACAGAATTCGAGAGAAAGTACAAAAGATACAGAATCGAAGAGCGAGGACGTTAAGTCAAATAGTTAAAGAAAAGTTAAGACAGACTAAACGATAAATAAAGTATCTAATCCAAAAATAAAATTATTGATTTGACGATAAAGATCTTTCATATAAATTAAGACGGAAAACCAAAATAGACAAAAGATTATCACAGAGTATTTAAAAAGTACAAGAAATAACGAACAAAAATATAGAAGTCAGTATCAGTAGGTCTTTCAGTAAGTTGTTTGTGAACAACTGTCGGAGCATACATCAATGTTACCCGTAACTTTTCACCCATTCTGTACTAAAGATAAAGGTTCCTCCATATTCCTGTTTTTGTGTCATGTATTTGATACTGTGTCACACATTCCTGATTTTATCTGTAAACCAATCTCATAATACGCTTTTGACTTCCCTCTTAGACTTTGACGTGTTCCCCTAAGTTCTTTCTAAGGTTTTGATACATTCCTGACTTAATTCAGGTTTATATAATCCTCTATAGTCCGTCCAATACACTATTCTCTGTCTAATCATTTGCGTTCTTCCACTTATATACGTACTTTTCACGGTTCTTGGTAGAATCACGGATACTGACTTCGAATTTCAAAACTACGATCTTATCTACCTTCTCTCCCGTCCTCGTTCTCTTCTTTTACCTACACACCAGTCCCCGGTCCAGTACTTCCTGGACCATTCGTGACCTCTCTTTGAGTTTGTCATAATCCATAAGTTACCCCTGGATCTAAATCCTTTCTCCTCGTATACCGGGTGGTATGTTTTTGTTTAATAGTTATTGTTTATTTATAGTCATAATCGACAACCGTTCAACTTAGATCATATTCCCGTAGACAGACGAGTTCGATCATTGTTTTCATACAGTTGTCTAACCTTTCATGTTTCACTTCAACGAGTTAGCACATACTAAGAAACGTTAGGGTAACTGACATCGGATGGTTCGAGGAGGTAGGTACCGTAAAAGGTCCGTTCTCATGACCTCACCCAACGGTAAAGGAAGAGGTCCCCTAGAAGGGTTGAACCCCTAGCTTGGGTCTAGAACGTGTAACGTCCGTCTATAAAAAGGGAGACTCGGAGGTCCCTTCGGGAACCTCTCATGTGCGGGACTGACTTTCATAACTTTTAGTCTATCCCTCTACCTATGCCTGTCTCCCTCCCTCTCTCTATGGTCTATCCCTCTACCTATGCCTCCCTCCCTCCCTCTGTCTATGGTGGTTTACCTATTGTACGATTGGTTTGTTTAGTAAATGACCGAGACTGGATCTAGGAAACATTAATCACACAGATTCCTTTATGACTTAAGGTTAACGACTCAAAAGATCCTGATTGAAAACCCTCATAGACGTCATCAAAAGAACTACAGGTTGAGATCAGAACACAGACCTCAGTGGAATTTCATTTATAGTTTCCGTTGAATTCCCTTCTCTTACAGTACATTGGAGACCTTGGATCGACTTCACACCCATTTCCCACTTCATGAGTTTTCCCAACTGAAGGTCACCGAGGACTCCTCAGATGAGTGAAAGGGTCTTTGAAGCCGGTTCCCACCCTATGCCATTCCATACAAGAACACACACTGAAAGTCCATGAATCCTTAAGAATCTCCTAGGGTCCGTTAACTTTTACCGTGGTACGAGTAACGAATGACTTGTCTAGACGTCTGTAAAAGGAGGTACAGACGTTGATCTTCCGTTATGATCTTTTCTCTCAGTTATAAATAATTCACAACCGGCACCCGGTCTGAGACAATATACGGGAAATATACGTAATAGGGTAATATAGAAGTATTATAGGGTGACCCAATTCATGAAAATAATAAGGGTTAAACGTTTACTCCTTTGATCTAACATCTGTCCAACTCTTTGAACGGGTTCTAGTGTGTTTTACCTTCACTGACTTAGTTCTAAGGTCGGGTTCGTCAGACCGAGGTGTTGGGTATGAGTGCAGATACGAGACAACGAAAGGTTCTCAAGTTTTTACGATCTTTACCTTTCAAGTCAAGTCAAGTCAGTGAGTCAGTACAGACTGAGAAACACTGGGGTACCCGACGTCGTACGGTCCGAAGGGACAGGTAGTGGTTGAGGACCTCGAACGAGTTTGAGTACAGGTCACTCAACCACTACGGTAGGTTGGTAAGTGGGAGACAGCAGGGGAGGAGGAAGACGGAAGTTAGAACGGGTCGTAGTCCCAGAAAAGATTCCTCAGTCGAGAAGGGTAGTCCACCGGTTTCATAACCTCGAAATCGTAGTCAGGAAGGTTACTTGTAAGTCCTGACTAAAGGAAGTCCTGACTCACTAAACTGGGTGAACGACAGGTTCCTCGAGAGTTCTTAGAAGAGGTTGTGTTGTCAAGATTTCGTAGTTAAAAATCCGCAAGTCGAAAGAATTACCAGGTTGAGAGTGTAGATATGTACTGATGACCTTTTTAGTATGAAAACTGGTCTACCTTGAAACATCCGTTTCATTACAGAGACGAAAAATTATACGACAGATCCAAACAGTATCGAAAAGAAGGTTCCTCGTTCGCGGAAAATTAAAGTACCGCCGTCTGTACTTTAGAGTCCCTAAAACCTGGGGTTCTTTTTTCATAGAGTGACAAAGGTAACAAAGGGGTAGATAAACGGTACTTCTCTATCCTGGTCTACGACACTAACTCTCCCATTGTCCCTCTTCCGGTACCCAGAGGTTTACCTCCTTTATCGGACGTTCACAGTCTGTAAAAATAGAGAGAATTCGCCGTCCTCCTTTGTTTGATCACTAAAAAAAAGAAGAGATATGTTTAGATTTTCCTCCAAAGAGAATTTTATGACACAACGGTATTACTGTGGACCAAAGTGGACTTCAGTTGATAAGAGTCTGGAACTCTATTGGTTACGTAAAAAGAATACCTTTACAAACAGAATTTGATACAATTACATGATACGTAAATGAGGTTTAAGACAGAAGTTCAGGTAAGGCGGATTTACCGAGTCTTGGATGAACTGTTTGGTCATATAATATGAGTCTATAACAAGGGGATTAGATACATTTGTTTTGATAAACATACCATTAGACAGGAAGATGTTCTGAGTTCAATTAGTAAAGTACCGGGTCCTACTTGGAAAGGCACGGTTCTAATAGGGTTTTACGTAGCAAGCCCATTCCCCGGACCACGGTAAGACTCAAAATTCCGTAAGGAAAGAAAGTAATTGTCTGACGATCACTGATATAGCCTCTTCCGTTGCCGTGGGGTGAGGTCATGAGAACGGACCTTTTAGGGTACCTACCTCCTCGGATCTTCCGACGTCAGGTACCCCAATGACTCCCAGTCTGGGTTGACTCGTTGAAGTGAAAGTGAAAAGTGAAAGTACGTAACCTCTACCTTTACCGTCGGGTGAGGTCACAAGAACGGACCTCTTAGGGTCCCTGTCCCCTCGGATCACCCGACGGCAGATACCCCAGTGTGTCTCAACCTGTCCTGACTTCACTGAATCGACGTCGTCACTGATATATTGTAGGTCGACTTCTGATCGTCCCCCGATGAGAAAGACGGGGGAAGACTACGGATACAGTCTTCGAAAGAGATAGAGAAAATATGAAATTATTTTGAAATAATGTGCTTTCGAGACTCGTTAGTTCGGAGTAGAGACCGGGGCCTAACTTAAGAAGAGGAGGCCTCCGGTTCTTAGGGCCACAGAAAAGTAAGTCGTTGTTGGAAAGTAGAACCCCCGAGTAGACCCTAGGAAGTCCTGTTTCTTTCCTACGAACCTCGAGATCAAGAAACAAGAGGATCGCTTGTGCAAAAGACGACATGAAATGATTAAGATACCACACGAACACACTTACTTACTTTAAGGGACACGCTTCGTTCACTCCTCGGGACGAGACTCCAAGGTACCACTAGAGTATACCGAACACCGTCTTTGGCCAGTCCCTAAATATGGCTGGACGGTTACGGTTCTCCGTGTGTTACAGAGGAAGCCCTTGGCTGGTCTTTACCCGTTTCAAGTACACCTGGTTTGAGGGGAAAGAACCAGTTTGAAAAGTCAGAGAAACTGGTAAAGTATTGAGGAACCCTTAATCTTCATGATTGGATTAGATAGCCTAGTATCTGAAAGTTTCCTGAACGCTAGATATGACAATGACACGTACAACCGAATCCAGGGTTTGAACCTAACCATCAGTCCTTTCACGGATCGGAACGATCCTTAGCTTTCAAGCCTTCGATCTACCTCGAGATCGAGGTTCTTGTAAAGACTCCAATTTCCAATGAGTCTAACCCTGGGTTACCCAAAAAAAGGAAACCATCGCGACCGAGAATCACCTGGTCTCCTCCGAGAATATGACCCCACCACTACGAACCTCCCTTGTAGAGTCAAAGTACAAGCATAGCCAGAATAACACCAGTCCTTATATGAGTCCCAGCACGTGTCCGTGAGTCCACTGCTTACAAAGGGGGTCGCCAGAATCAAACCCTCCGTAAGTCCTTCCAATGAGACTAACGTGGGGCCCACCGTAGTCTCCGTTCGTTCCAATTTCCACTTCTCGACCTGCAGTCCATCCCTTCGGTAGTCCAGATGGGGACCATGTAGGGGTGGGACAGAGCCACCATCTTGGCCCTCCCTGTTCATGCCGTGGACGCAGCATTCCCTGTCTAATTCAGACTGGTCCTTTCTTTTCGAAACCACATTTTAAACAGATGTGGGGGTAGATCTCGTCCCTCCCTACGGAGGCCATCTTTCTGCCGCGACCAGCGAAAAAAAGAGAGAAAGTCTACCCTCGATTGTTAAGGTCGGAGTGAGGAAACTTGACATAGGACTTTTTGACCCTATCTAAACTAGGGGTCCCGAATTCTGTGTGGACCAGAAGGATACACTATGACGCACCGGTACCATAGGTAACCTCCTACCGCCTGCCANCGCGACCAGCGAAAAAAAGAGAGAATGTCTACCCTCGATTGTTAAGGTCGGAGTGAGGAAACTTGACATAGGACTTTTTGACCCTATCTAAACTAGGGGTCCCGAATTCTGTGTGGACCAGAAGGATACACTATGACGCACCGGTACCATAGGTAACCTCCTACCGCCTGCCACCGGTCAACCTCCCAGAGATTTCATATTATGACAAAATGTTAATCTGGTCAAGACATCTTTTGTTCCCTTTTCACTAGAATTTCCTATCTAAAGAGTGAGTCAGTCGAGGTTTATAGGAGGCATTCGATAATTTTGCCCGAATACCTGGTTTAGTCAGAAATTTATGAGACAATGTTGACCGAGTTTGTCAGATAATACCATTCCTTATACTCCTTTTCTTAGGGTCGTAGAAAAGCAAGTCGTTGTCGGAAAGTACTAGAAACAAAATTACAAGTCAAAATTCGGTCGGAAAAGTGAGAGGAGAAAGTGAAAGTAGTTCTCCGAGAAATCAATGGGAAACGAAAGACGGTATTCCCACCATAGACGCATAGACTCCAGTAACTATAAACAAGGTCGTTAGAACTAAGGTAGAACACGAAGTAGGTCAGGTCGTAAAACGGACTACATGAGACGTATATTCAATATATTCGTCCCACTGTTATATGTCGGAACTGTATCAGGAAAGAGTTAAACCTTGATCAGACAACAAGGTACGGGTCAAGATTGACAACGAAGAACTGGACGTGTGTCTAAAGAGTCCCCCGTGTATTCCACCAGACCATAAGGGTGGAGAAATTCTTAAAAGGCGTCAAACAACACTAGGTGTGTCAGTTTCCGAAACCACATCGGTTTCCCTTTCATCACTGTAGACCGTATCATAAGAGACCAGAAGTAGACGTTGTAAGGTCTCCTGCACAGAAAGAGACATGTCTTTTCGAAGTAAGTTGGAAGATGTGAGTCAACATACTTCGGTCCTCCTCCGTTGATCTAGAAGGCTACTAAAAGACGTCCTGTAGTGGTCCTATTAGAAAAGAGGGTGATGATGGTAAATCACGTCAGAGTTTCGACACCATTAAATAGGTAACTAACCGGACTCTTATATTTTTCGATGAGACCCCCTCTCATTATAACTTAAAAGTACAAACCGAACAAAATTTTTATGAGGCCAAGACTTACCTTAGAACCAAATGATTCGAACCACCTCGGTGTTTACAGTATAGGATTCACGTAGTTTTGAGATGTAAATGGGAGGGAAGTAGTGGTCCGTAGTTAAAGTTTAGCGAAGAGGAGTAGAGACACTCAAGGAGGGGGAGAGAAGGGAGAGAAGAAAGGAAGTGAATGAGAGGAAAAGGTAAAAGAGGGTTCCCACTTTTTACATGAGACGTAATCAACTATACCTTTCTTGGTTTGGACATTAGGTCGAGGGATCTAACTTTACAGTCAAGAGATTACTATATAGATACTTTACCTTTATTACGAAAAAGAAACAAGTATTTATAAATGATTTATCGGTGTCATGTAATTCGTGATATGATCCATAACCCCTATGTAGTCACTTGTGATTGTTACTATATGGTTGTTAACGTTCTCCATGATACCTATGTCTCATGTAGTGTCGTAAGTCGTATTTCTAGGTTGGAAAGACCTTCCCCCGAATCTTAAAAGTGTTCGTATACTTTCTTGTGACATTTGACATTTCAGTATGTCTTTATACTTCATATTAAGTATAATATTGTATATAGAGGAGGAAGAGAAAGTAAAGGAGTAAGAAAAAGGAAAGGAAGAAGGGAAAGGTCAGAGAATCCAGTTAAATTCAAAAAAGCTTCCTACTAATATTTCACGATCCATAGGTTCTGATAGATATCTAAGTTACGGTAGAGATAGTTTTAAGGTTACTGTAGAAAATGTCTTCACCTTTTTGTTAGGATTTTTAGGATACCTTAGTGTTTCTAAAATTTATCCGTTTTGTTAAAACTCTTTCTTCTTGCGTCTACCCCCGTAGTGTAAAGGACTAAAGTTTAATATGATGTTTCCATGTCTTTAGTTTCGTCATTTCATGATCATGATCATTTTGTGTGTACGTGTGTGTGTATGTTTAGCTATCTTGTCTTAACTCTAGGGTCTTTGTTTGGGTACGTGTACACTAATTAATTAAATGTTTTTTTATGTGTTTCCTGTATGTTACCTGTTTCTTGTCAGAGAAGTTATTTATGTCAACCTTTTTGATCTGTTGGTGTACGTTTTCTTACTTTGATCCGGTGATAGAACGTTGTATAATTCTTTAATTGAATTTTACCTAATTTCTGAACTTACAGTTTGGATTTTAGGATTTTGAGGATCCTCTTTTGTATCTCCCTTTAAAGGAACTATGATTAAAACCGTTCCTCAAACCCCTATACTGTGAATTTCGTGTTCGTTATTTTCGTTATTTTCACTTGGTCACCCTGGTGTAGTTTGATTTGCGAAGAAGTCAAACTTGTCGTTTTCCTTTCCAATTAACTGTTTTACTTTTCGTTACATGTCTTATCTTCTTTTGTAAAATTTAGTATGTATACTATTCTTCAATTAAGCGTATTATAACAATTGTGCATTGAACTATCGTTTTTTTCTTATTTTTGTTTTGGTTGGGAGTGTATTAGATTAAAACTTTACACGTTTCCCGGACTTATCTGTAAAAAGGGTTCTTCTATATATCGGTTTTTCGTGTGATCTTCCACGAGTGGTAATTACGAGTCCCTTTGCGTTTAGTTGTCGTGTTACTCTATTATGGAATGTGGACGGTCTTACTGATAATAGTTTTTCTATCGTTTATTGTTCATAACCATTTCTACAGAGTTTTCCTCTTGAGAACACGTGTCTAGTACCCTTACATTTGACCGTGTCGGTTGACACCTTTTGTCATACTCTAAAGGAGTTTTTAATGTTTATCGGTATACTAGGTCGTTAAGGTGAGACCCATATATCACCTTCTTTTACTTTAGTGATAAAGTTTATATATGGATGACAAAGTACAAGTATTGTCGTAATAAATGTTGTCGGTCATATCCTTCGTTGGATTTCCGGGTGATTACTTTTTTACCTAATTTTTTTCTTTTTAAATATATGTATATATAAATTACCGTATAATAAGTCAGTATTCTTTATTTCCTTAGGATGGTAAACGGTGTTGTACCTACTTTTGATTCTCGTATACGATTCACTTTATTCATTCTGTCTCTTTCTGTTTATTATATATTAGCGTGTAAAATATACCTTAGACCTTTTCGATTTGAGATACTTTATCTCTGCTCTTACCACCAACCCCCCACCACCGTCCACTCCAACCACCCCTTTAACCTATAACAATCAGTTTCCATCTTTAAAGTTCAAACATGATCCTATTCAAGACTCCGAGATTATATGTCGGACCACTAATATCAATTGTTATGAAATAACGTATGTACTTTTCATGATTCTTTCATCTGGAATTTTCAAGAGTATCGTTTTTTTTTTCTTTGGGATGGTATCATCGATACACTTCACCATCTACATAATTGATTCGAATAACACTGTTAATAAATGATATATATGTGTATATAAATATATATATATATAGTTTAGTAGTACGACACGGGGAATGTGAATGTGTTACAATATACACTTAATATGTATTTATTTCGATCTTTTTTACTCTAATTTATTTATCTTGATGTTCTACGAATATATTAGTCTTTTCGAGAGTCATTTATAAATACCCCAAATCCTATCTTATGTACCATACCTTTATCTCTACTTGTAAGTTCTTAAAAATTTTACTTCATTCGTAAATAAGTCGTAGAGACCTTGTAGGTGTAGACGATTGACGTCGTAGTCCGAGACTCTTGTCATCCTTTTCTGTGAGTAGAGATAGGAGTCTCTCGAGTGTAGACCTCCTTCTGTCGGCTCGTGTGTCATGTTACACTGTTCTTGAAACTGTCCCCTCCGTGACTCCTCTCATGGTTCCTCTCCCAGAATTTGTTCGGACTTCACAGTCACCTTCGAAACGTCTCCTCTGTCCAATATTCGACTCACGTTCTGTCCTTAACGGTTCGACCAGTTTACTCCCCTTAGGTGTAGTGGAGGTTCGTTTGAATCCTTATTGGAGTCTCGTGACTTCCAGAAATCTCCTTATGTCCTTCCCTCAAAGTTTCTCATGTTCCTGAAAGAGAGGGTCTTTTCGGTGTCTCCCTCTTGTGTTCTACCGTCACCACGCTACCCTAACGTGTTTCGTCCTTCCGGAGATTCCGTCTTTGATGTTTAGATTGTCTTCGACCGTTCTTTACGGGTTCCCGAACGAGTGACCCCCTCACACTTTCCCGTGTCGGAAGGACGCCCTGTTCCGATGTCATGCATGACTTTGGGAATTTTTACAGGCACCAGAAACTGGATCTTTGAGTCGGAAATCTTTAACTAGGAACCGTTTCTAAAGGTAGGTTCCTACAAATTTTTCCGTAATAAAAGTCTTTGTTCGGTCTGAAGTGACTCTATGACCAATCTACTTGACACCGATTAAATGGATTATTTTGTCAACTACTGGTTAACATTAGTACAAGAACTTATTATGAATTACTGTTCTTCTTACGAACTATATTGTAATTCATATTTTTTATCCTATGTTTTGAAATATATGATATACTAAATGTGAAATAAATTTTAAATGGACATACACACATACATTTTTTTCTGACCTTCTTTTATTTATTTTTTATAATTGTCATCACTTTAATGTCCGTCAAAAGAAAATAAGACATTCAAATAGAGATAAAAAGTTGTAAATTAGGATACGTATGAGGTGATAATAATCTCTTTTTATTATTTGTGATATTGTCTTTTATAATTGTCTCCGATAAAGATCTTTAAAAGAATTAAAACTAAAGAATCAGGACACACAAAAGGTTTTACAAAAGGTTTAAAGTATGGTACTTTTACATACCGAGAAATTTCGTTTAGTAATTACTCCCAAACAAAAAAATTGATCTTTGGGTCTTAATAATCCCTTACTCGTCGATAAAATCCCCTAAGCACTAATTCAGTGGACGACTTTTGTCCACAGTCAAATCGTCTCTCACTGTACCACCGAGAGAGAGGACGGTGGTCCTGGTCTCTTGGAGGATAGCGGGAGGGTGAAGACGAGCATGGAAACTCTTACCCTTCAACCATCCCGAAAACTGAAACTAGACATCATTACATGTCCAAAGAGAGACAACACGGGAAAGAGACATGGTACGTAATTCTCCCATACGTCATCCCTCCCATTCCTGTCAGTAATTCGAACCGTCTATGAGGGGTCTCACGAACCTCTCCTATCAGATGTATTTCCCTTAGAAGATTTTGTTCACGAGTTTAAGGAAACATATTTTCAGAGAATATAGAGGAGTGGTAAGAAGTAAAAAACGTGGTTCAATTAATTGTTGCTAAAAAATTGTTCGTGAAGGGACTGTCCATTCATAAACTTCGGACGTAGAGAAGAGGATAGAAAGGAAAAGAAGATACATAAAAGTTCGAGACACCTCGAACTTTTCGTATGTGAAGAACCTCCTCTGTCTTCGTTGTAAGTTTGTCATATAAGAGAGAACCAGAAAAAATTTGATTCTTAATCAAGTAAAGTCATAAAAATTTCACTCGGTAATTTAAGTAACACGAAACGGACTAACTCAAAAAGTTGCACAAAAGTTTACAAAGAAAGACAATTCATTACATATTTTGAACACTTTTTTCATTATGTCTTTAAACATTTTACGTTTGGAAGGGTATAGGAAACAGAAAGTTAAGTTGAAGAGAGGGACCCTAATTTGTGAAAAAATGATACAATTAAAGTCCACACGTCGTAATTTTAAGTTGTAGGCGTATGATGTTTCACTAGTGGTGGTGTTCAGTGGGATGTCAACCCCGAAGCGACCACCGAGTCTACCATTTCTTAGGTGGACGTTACATCCTCTAGACCCAAACTAGGGATCCAGCCCTTCTTCCCTTCACAAGTCAGAGATCCCTACCGATGGAAGAGGTCATGAGAACGGACCTCTTAAGGTACCTGTCTCCTCGTACCATCCGATATGTCAGGTACCCTAGTGTTTCTCAACCTGTGTTGACTCGTTGATTGTGTGTGTGTGTGTGTGTGAAGTCAACTGGGGGAAGCGGACAAAGTGGGTGGGTTGGGGGAAAGGGAGACCATGGACGATTAGACTAGAGACATAGATACATAAACAAAATTAAAATAAGACAAGTGATTACACAAGACCTAAAAAAAACTTAGGTACATACTCTAAAGGGACCACCGAGTCTGTGTACACACTCGTTTTAGTATACCATAAACAGAAAGAGGGAGACAGAATAAAGTGAATCGTAGTATGAAAGTTTCACGTAGGTACAACAGTGTTTACCGTTCTAAATTAGGAAAAGATACCCATTCATCATAAGGTAACATGTATGTGGTGTAGAAGAAATGGTAAGTAAATCATTGTCTGTGAATCCAACGAATAGAACTGATAATATTTATTACAACGTTATTTGTATCCTCACGTATATAGAAAAGTTTAATCACAAAAGTATAGGATACATATTTATTGGTTTTTTTCCTCATTGACCCAGTATACTGTCTAAAAAGAATTCAAAACCCCCTTAACGATAAAAAAAGGTATCACCGATGTTGTTAAGTGTCAGAGTGGTTGTAACATGTTCACAAGAGAAAAGAGGTGTTGGAGAGGTTGTAAAGAGTAAAGATAAGGAGAACTGTTATTGGCAAGATTTATGGTCACTCCACTATAGAGTAACCCCAAAACTAATTATAAAGGGATTGTCACTACAACTTGTAGAAACAGACACAGACAACCGATGGACACACAGAAACTTTTCACAGATAAGTTTAGGAGAAGGGTAAAAAATTAACCCAAAAGACAACAACGACCTAGTATACTCAAGTAATATATAAAATCTGCAATTAGGAAATACCCTATATATTAGACGTTTACAAAAGAGGGTAAGACATCCAACAGAAAAATGAAACTACTACCAAAGGAAACAATACGTCCTCGAAAAATCAAACTACATCAGGGTGAACAAATAAAAGCGAAGACAATGGGAACGGAAACCTCAATACAGGTGTTTTTGTAGTGATACTGATAACAGTTCCGTGTACAAAAGAAGATCCTCTAAATACCAAAGTCCAGAAATTGGAAGTTCATAAATTGGGTAAAACTCAATTAAAAACACACACCACTTTCTGACACCAGATAAAAAAGAGAAAACATACACAGACAGATCAAAAAGGTTAAAGTAAATAACTTTTCTTATAGGAGAGAAGAAACATACAAAAAACGAGAAAAACCATTTAATTTACTGGTAAACACGTACCCAAATAAAGACCAGAGAGTTAAGACAGGGTAACCATCTACACAGACTAAAACGCGGTCATGGTATGACAAAACCAATGATATCGAAACGTCATATCAGACTTTAGTCCTTGTACTACAAAGGTTGAAATAGGAAGAAAGAGTTCTAACAAAACCGATAAGTCCTAGAAAGCTCCAAGGTATATTTAAAATCTTAATAAACAAGTTCAACACAATTTATACGGTAACCTTAAAACTATCCCTAACGTAACTCAGACATCTAATGTAAAATTATAATTAAGAAGGTTAGGTATTTATGTCTTACAGAAAGGTGAATAAACACAGAAGAAGTTAAAGAAAGTAGTTATAGTTTCAAGTCACATGTTCAGAAAGTCAAGGAACCAATTCACATGGGAAATCCTTGAAAAAAGCAACACTACGTTGACATATATCGTCAAAAGACAAAGGGGAAGACTATCAAAAGAATTAAAGGGGAAGACTATCAAATAATCACATATCTTTACGATCTTTAAAGACATATAACTAAAACATAGGAACTGAAATGACTTACGTAAATGATCAGATTGTTTAAAACTCACTTTAAAAATCCAAGAGAGATATATTATAGTAAAGTATACGTTTATTGTTGTCAAAATGGAGAACGAAAGGTCAAACTTACTAAAATAAAGGAAAAGAACGGATTAACGGGACCGATCCTGAAGGTTATAAAACAGTTTATTTTCGTCACACTCCTCCGTAGGAACAGAAGAACTAGAATCTATCGACTTATAGTCAACCTATATCAACCTATGGACAACCTATAGTACAATCGACACCGAGAGGTATGTACCGGAAATAATATAACTCCATGGGAGATATAGATCCTCGATGGGGCACAGGCTCCGGTCCCCGTCGCCGGCCCTCCTCGGTGGGGTGCAGGCTCCGACCCCGCCGCGGGCTCCGGTTCCCGTCGTTGTCCTTCCTCGTTGGGGTACGGACTCCGGTCCCGTCACTGACCCTTGTCGTTGGGGTGNAGGTATGTACCGGAAATAATATAACTCCATGGGAGATATAGATCCTCGATGGGGCGCAGGCTCCAGTCCCCACCGTCGGCTCTCCTCGATGGGGTGCAGGCTCCAGCCCCGGCTCCTGGTCCTCCTCGATGGGGCGTAGACTCCGGTCCCCGTCGCCGGCCCTCCTCGGTGGGGTGCAGGCTCCGACCCCGCCGCGGGCTCCGGTTCCCGTCGTTGTCCTTCCTCGTTGGGGTACGGACTCCGGTCCCGTCACTGACCCTTGTCGTTGGGGTGGGGGTTCCGTTCCCCACCGCCGGCCCTCCCCGTTGTGGTGCGGGTTCCTCACCACCGACACACCCGTGTCCTCCCGGATCTCCTCGGTAGGGTGCAACTTCCAGTCCTTCCCGCCACCCTCCTCTATGGGGAGTAGGTTCCATTCCTCGTCGTCGACACGAAACGACCTTGTCGGCACTCCTCTATGGGGTACGGGTTCCATTCTCTTTGGGTTCATTCTAGCATCCACAACGTTCTCCCGTAGTCTCTCGTCTGTGTGACTTTGTATGAGTGTCTTTAATTCAGTTAGATTAGTGTGATCCTGGTGTCGGAACAGATTGAGTTACTTTGATTCGGTACGGGTACCCCGTTGGGTTCTGTCCACCCAGTACCACCTCTCCGGACTGTCTAACACTAGGTGACCTCTTCCCTTACCGTTTGGTGAAGTCATAAGAACGGAGCTCTTGGGGTACTTGTCATACTTTTCCGTTTTACTATCCTATGACTTTCTCTATGAGGGGTCCAGTCATCCACGGGTTACACGATGACCTCCAGTCACCTCTTTATTGAGCTCTTTCTTACTTCCCAACCTCGGTTTCGTTTTTGTTATGGGTCGACACCTACACTGACCACTATCTTCGTTCCAGACTACGATATTTCTCGTTATAACGTATCCTTGGACCTTACAATCCAGGTACTTAGTTCCGTTTAACCTTCACCAGTTTATCCTCTACCGTTCTCACTTGTAGCTGTAAGATCCTTAGTCACTTGATTTTACCTGACCTTACCCACTTAAATTGAGTCTACTGGTAATATAGATGATGATACCCGTTCTTAGGGAATCTTTTTTACCCCATCGGTAGTACCAGTTGTCTTCTCAGGTTATACGTCATGAACCTACATTAGAGTTTTTACTGTCTTACTAGAGACAAACAGAGGTTCCGTTTGGTAAGTTATAGTGTCAATAGGTTCAGATACGGGGTTAGTCATTACGACTTCTTCGACTTCAACTTGCCAAGATACTTCTTGATGTTCTGGAAAATCTTGATTATAAGGTTTTTCTACAGGAAAAGTAATATCCCCTGACCTTACGTTTTCATCCTTCAGTTCTTTGTGGACCTCATTGTCCGTTTAAACCGGAACCTTATACCTTACTTCGTCCCGTTTCTGATTATCTCAAAACGGTTCTTTTACGTGACCAGATCGTTTGTGGGAGAAGGTTGTTTTGTTCTCCTCTGAGATGTGTACCTGGAGTGGTCTACCAGTTGTGGCTTTAGTCTAACTAATATAAGAAACGTCGGTTTCTGCCTCTTCGAGATATGTCAGTTGTTTTGTTCTGACCCTCTACTGACACCGAGTCTAGCACTTTACGAATAATGGTTTAAGTCTGAATTTAACTTCTTTCATCCCTTTTGGCGATCTGGTAAGTCCATACTGGCGTTAGATTAGGGAATACTAATAGGTCACCTTCACTCTTTATCTAAATTCCCTGATATAGACTATCTATGTCACGGACAACTTGGTACCTTACTCCAAGTACTGTAACATGTTCTCTGTCCCTGCTTCTGGTAGGGGTACCTTTTCTTTACGTATTTTCGTTTTACCGACAGACCCCTCCGGAATGTTTATCGACACTTTTCTTCTCTTCGTTTTTCGTTTCCTCTTTTCCTTTCTATGTTCGTAGACTTACGTCTCGAGGTTTCTTATCGTTCTTCTCTATTCTTTCGGAAGAAGTCGCTAGTTACGTTTCTTTATCTCCTTTTCTTGTCTTTTCCTTTCTGATCTCTAGAGAAGTTCTTTTAACCTCTATGGTTCCCTTGTAAAGTACGTTTCTACCCGAGCTATTTCCTGTCTTTAACATACCGGGATTGTCTTCGTCTTCTATAATTCTTCTCTACCGTTATGTGTCTTATTGACTTGTTTTTCCTAGAAGTACTGGGTCTATTAGTGCTACCACACTAGTGAGTAGATCTCGGTCTGTAGGACCTTACACTTCAGTTCACCCGGAATCTTTCGTAGTGATGTTTGTTTCGATCACCTCCACTACCTTAAGGTCAACTCGATAAAGTTTAGGACTTTCTACTACGACACTTTCACGACGTGAGTTATACGGTCGTTTAAACCTTTTGTCTCGTCACCGGTGTCCTGACCTTTTCCAGTCAAAAGTAAGGTTAGGGTTTCTTTGCGTTACGGTTTCTTACGAGTTTGATGGTGTGGTAACGTGAGTAGAGTGTGCGATCATTTCATTACGAGTTTTAAGAGGATCGGTCCGAAGTCGTTATGCACTTGGCACTTGAAAGACTACGAGTTCGACCAAAATCTCTTCTGTCTCCTTGGTCTCTAATTTAACGGTTGTAGACGACCTAGTACCTTTTTCGTTCTCTCAAGGTCTTTTTGTGGATAAAGACGAAATAACTGAGACACTTTCGGAAACTGACACACCTAGTGTTATTTGACACCTTGTAAGACTTTCTCTACCCTTATGGTCTGGTGGACTGGACGGAGAACTCTTTAGACATACGTCCAGTCCTTCGTTGTCAATCTTGACCTGTACCTTGTTGTCTGACCAAGGTTTGTCCTTTTCCTCAGGCAGTTCCGACAAATAACAGTGGGACGAATAAATTGAATATAAGTCTCATGTGGTACTCCTTGCGACCTGACCTTCTTTGTGTTCGACCTTAGTTCTAACGACCCTCTTTATAGTTATTGGAGTCTATACGTCTATTGTGGTGGGAATACCGTCTTTCACTTCTCCTTGATTTTTCGGAGAACTACTTTCACTTTCTCCTCTCACTTTTTCAACCGAATTTCGAGTTGTAAGTCTCTTGCCTTCTAGTACCGTAGGCCAGGGTAGTGAGGTACCCTTTATCTACCCCTTTGTCACCTTTGTCACCGTCTGAAATAAAAAGACCCGAGGTTTTAGTGACGTCTACCACTGACGTCGGTACTTTAATTTTCTGCAAATGAGGAACCTTCTTTTCAATACTGGTTGGATCTATCGTATAAGTTTTCGTCTCTGTAATACAACGGTTGATTCCAGGTAGATTAGTTCCGATATCTAAAAGGATACCAGTACATACCTACACTCTCAACCTGACACTTCTTCCGACTCGCGGTTTCTTAACTACGGAAACTTGACACCACAACCTCTTTTGAGAACTCTCAGGGAACCTGAAGTTCCTCTAGGTTGGTCAGGTAAGACTTCCTCTAGTCGGGACCCTAAAGAAACCTTCCTGATTACGATTTCGACTTCGAGGTCATGAAACCGGTGGAGTACGCTTCTCAACTGAGTAATCTCTTCTGAGACTACGACCCTCCCTAACCCCCGTCCTCTTCTTCCCCTGCTGACTCCTACTCTACCGACCTACCGTAGTGCCTGATCTACCTACGATGAGACTCACGTGAGGCCCTCAACCACTACCTGTCTCTCCGGACTGCACGACGCTAAGTACCCCATCGTTTCTCAGCCTGTACTGACTCGCTGACTTGACTTGGCTTGGGAGATATAGATGAAACAATTCCCAAAATAGTACTTAGAAGTCAAAACAGTTTATAAAAAAAGATGTAGATAACTCTACTACTATTATACCATAAAAATTAAATAAATAAATAGTTAACTTCCTATTAACGAAATGTCTTAAAACAACAAAAGACAGTTTGGTGTTGTACTTAGTCGGTATCCATATGTATATACGGGAGGAAGAACTTGGAGGGAGAGTAGAGGGAAGGATAAGGTGGGGACATCCAACTATGACTGGGAGACAAACTCAAAGGACCCTGTATGTCGTCTAAGGGTAACCGATAGATAAAATGTATACCATAACATTCAAAGGTACAATGAGACAGGTATGTAGAGTGGGAGTGGAGGAGAGAGGGGTACAGGTATTCAGACAAGAGATACAGACAAAGAGGTGACGACGGGACGTTTATTTAAGAAACCATGGTAGAAAGATCTAAGGCATATATACGTAATCATATGTCATAAAGAGAAAGAGAAAGACTGAATGAAGTGAGACACATTATCCGAGATCCAAGTAGGTGGAGTAATCTTGTCTGAGTTTACGTAAGGTAGAATACTGACTCATTATAAGGTAACACATATACATGGTGTTTAAGAAATGGGTAAGTAGATAGCTACCCGTAGATCCGACGAAGGTGCAAGACGACGACGAAGACGAGTCAGTGAAGTCAGCACAGACTGAGACACGTTGGGGTATCTGCCGTCGGGTAGTCCGAGGGGGCAGGGATCCTAAGAGGCCCGTTCTTGTGACCTCACCCAACGGTACAGGAAGAGGTTACGTACTTTCACTTTTCACTTTCACTTCAGCGAGTCAACACAGGCTGAGAATCGCTGGGGTACCTGACGTCGGATGGTCCGAAGAGGCAGGTACGCTAAAAGGTCCGTTCTCATGACCTCAGCCAACGGTAACGGAAGAGGCCGAAGGTACAAGATCGATAACATTTATCACGACGTCACTTGTTACCCTATGTACACAGAGAAAGTTAAAACCAAAGGTTTCCTATGTACGTATCTTCACCCTAATAACCCAGTATACCACCAAAATAAGGATCAAAAAATTCATTATTTTTTTATGGTAGAAGGTATCACCAACATAGTTAAATGTAAGGGTGGTTCTCACGTTCACCTCTTCCTTTACCGTTGGGTGAGGTCATAAGAACGGACCTCTTAAGGTACCTCTCTCCTCGGACCGTCCGACGTCAAGTACCCCAGTTTTTCTCAGTCTGTTCTGACTCACTGAAAGTGAAGTGTTGTCACGTTCTCCCAAGGGAAAAGAGGTGTGGGAGAGATCGGAAATAACAAACATCTGAAAAACTACTACCGGTAAGACCGGTCACACTCCACTATATAGTAACGTCAAAAGTAAACGTAAAGAGATTATTACTTGTTATAACTCGTAGGAAAGTACACAAAGAATCGGTAGACATACAGAAGAGACCTCTTTACAGACAAATCCAGAAAAAGGGTGAAAAACTAACCTAACAAACAAAAGGACCATAACTCAATATACTCGACGAAGATACAAAACCTTTAAGTAGGAAACAGTCAACGAAGTAAACGATAATAAAAGAGGGTAAGACTCCCAACAGAATAGTGGAACGAATATCAAAGGAAACGACACGTTTTCGAAAATTCAGATTAGTCCAGGGTGGACGAATGAAAACAAAAATAAAGGTAATGAGATCCTCCACCCAGTATCTCCTAGAACGAAACTAAATACAGTAGTACACAAGACGGATATAAAAGGAGATTCTCAAAATATCAAACACAAGAATGCAAATCCAGAAATTCGGTAAAACTCAAAAAGAAACACATATCACAATCCTTCATAAGATTAAAGTGAATAAATGTGTATCGACAGGTCAAAAGGGTCGTGGTCAATAAACCCTAAAAACAAGAACTCCACCCAGATATAACGATAGTTGAAGGGAGGATCTTGGTGAAAACGACGTAGTGACTCTAAAAACCATACGGTATAAATACAAAAGTAAACAGAGATCCCAAAAAAAAAATTAAAGAGGAAACTAAAGAAACTACTGGGTAATCAACAAATCATTGTATAACGACTTAGAGGTGTAAAAACACCAAAAAGAACACTAACTGAAGATCAAATTATAGTAATATTAGACAATCAGACGTCAAAGACATCTTTTACGAAATATACTAAAATCAGAACTGAAACTCTCATTAAAACACGGGATTACACTAAATAGGACCTCTGACAAGGTACACGTGATAGGTGACGAAAACCTATCTTACAGTACACGTACACACACACACACACACACACACACACACATTTCAGTTGGACCAGAGTACACAGTAAATTTAAGGTACAAAGTAATAACTAAAAGACAGACCTACTAGATGAGTAACCCACATTCACTTCCACAATGTCAGGAGATGATAATAAATAACGAAAGTTAAAGAGGGAAATTTAGGTCATTATAAACGAAATATATAGAACTACGAGGAGACAATCCACGTATATGTAAAGATTTACAATATACAAGAAATACCCACCTGGGGACATAGTTATTCGTAAAAATTCAGATAAAACAGACTATACTCATATCGATAAGATGGAAAGAAAAATAAACGTAAACGTATCTTATAAAAAAAGGTGTGGAAGTAAAAGTACGACACACACAGGTAAGAAGACTTCACTCAGAGAACCTCCGTCGTATATCTAGAATAAAAAATAATATAAAAATAAAATAATATATTTTATCCAGAATAAAAAATAGGTAAATCGGTGAGATACAGAAAACTAACCACTTGAATTAGATTTAATGGAAATTTCATTAATAACTATCAATACACAAATAACTGTAAAACCAAAGACCGACAAAAATATCGAGAAGAGACAAGGAAAGAATAAGAGAAAAAGAGAAGGGAACACGAAAACACTAAAAGAAATTGTAACACAAATTTAAGGAAAGAGTAAAAAACACACATGGATGATATTAAAAAAAGGAACACCAATAACACACCACGTGTATATTGTAAGATACATTTATCAGTAGATAAAATTCGACCATGTTTGAATTTAAACTTGTGTAGGGTTTCGAAATAGTAAAATGGGTGGAGGTGTAAAATATGAAAACTACTGTAAAATGTCGAAAAATAAAGTACGTAGGGAATTGATAATATTAAAATCAATTAAAACGATGAAAATATAAAATCGGAAGCACAAACGAAATATTCACTAACTTAGGTGATGGGAACAATACATGAAAGGGAACTAGAAGTAACAGACGTTTATAACACGATTTAAAGGGTTTGTCGTCTTGATGTGGGAGGTACATGAAGAACAAGGTCTCAAAAAACGAACAGAAATTAAAAAAAAAAGGGGGGTGTTCAAAACCGAACAAGAACCGAAATCGGAAAGACTGTGGGAAGAACACCTATACTGTCCGGACCCGGTCGTTAAACAAGAAGGGTAACGTGCAGTATAGACACCCTAATATAAATGGAGTAACACATTTTTACAACTTATGTAAAACAAAAAAAAAAAAGGGACTAAGACGTGGAATGTCTGATCTAGAGTTACAGATACCTGTGACGAAGATTGAGTAAATGACCTACGAAGGTGTACTTAAAGTATAAACGAAACACGACATCACCAATAGACGGTACTATTGACCAAAGTACCACAATAACCTGGTTAAAGAGGGGTGAGGAAGGTTAAAACCCATTTTAGAGAGTCAATCTATCCACAAAGGACAGTTTGTCCAGAAGGGTCTAAATCACGTTTTAGAGACGGTCTTCAAGACCATAGTTTTTGGTGGTAGATCTTTTGATTTCGGACTATGAATTATGGTCCTAATCGGTTATGAAGTTAAAATTGAGGAGTAATAAGAAGTGATCCCCGTTGGAAATTTTATGTTCCGTTGTACTAATACTGGTGACGAGTAGAGATGAAAATCGGTAGGTACATAAAATATTCCCTAAAGTTTCGGTCTTTTCTATGTATACCGTCTCAAGAAACCGGAGTGAGTGAGGAAATATATATTTAAACATCCCTACTCATAACAAACTATCCTGATTGTATATGACACCCACCGTCGGTACGGAGGTACGAGGTCTTACTGTCAAGTGGTGACGACAGACCCAGTCCGGCGTACCAAGGCGGTTGCCCTCAATGAGTGGTTGGAGACACTGAGTAAAGGAGGAGAGACCCATCCTTGTCTGAACGAACAAGGACGAGGACGGTCACGTACCAGATGAAAGGTTTAAGTCCATTCACACCCCGTGACGACCCGTTCTCGTGTTTCGTGAAAGAACCGGGGTCCATCTCTACAAAGAGGAGGTGATCGGGAAGGTGACCTAGTGAAAATGAGAGTTCGGAGGACTTTAATCGACTTGAGGGTAGAGAGAATCCTTCCAAACGTAAGACCGAAGGACTGACCGTACACAAAAAGGGTGACAGATCCGTGGGAAAAAGGAGACGTCCCCAACCCTTCGAGGTCTACTTCGGAAAGTGGGAGAAACCTTCGTCCCTCCTGTGGGATACGAACGTCGTTCATGACGGACAAATTCGTCCTTCAACTTGTACCACGTCAGACGTTGTCAAGGAAGTCGAAAGTCTGAAGGACCCAGCTCTCGGGAAACACCGAGAGGGACATTTTGGTACAAACAAGTGGCCAACCAAGGGTCCTTTCGGACTAGTATCAAGAGAATTATTTTGTCGAGAATTTAGTCGAATTAGTTGTATTTAGTCGTCGGAGAGTAACGATTATTATTAATTGAGGTCGTGCAAGAGTTGAAATTTACAAATTTTTCATCGTTTGAGTTTTGTCCCTGTCGAATTTACGTGTCATCAATACTAAAAGGAATGGGAAGAAGGGTAGCTCCGAGTAAACGATCCAGAGGACATTGGTCCGTGAATTATCCCAAAAAGATGATAACGTTGGGGGTAGATCGAAGACAGAATGAAAGGAAAAGTCCAGTCGGAGTAGAGATATCGATACTTTAACATGTCTTCCCTGGAACCTCTGTACGAGTACTCAGGTTTAAAAATTAGACATCGTCCAAGTCTAAAAGTGAGGGTCCGAGTTTATACTTTGACACTAAAATAATACTGGTTAGATCTATCGTATAAGTTTTCGTCTCTGTAATGAAACGGTTGATTCCAGGCGATCAGTTCCGATACTAAAAAGGACACCAGTACATACCTACACTCTCAACCTGACACTTCTTCCGACTCGCGGCTTCTTAACTACGAAAACTTGACACCACAACCTTCTCTGAGAACTCTCAGGGAACCTGACGTTCCTCCAGGTAGGTCAGGTAAGACTTCCTCTGGTCGGGACCCTAAAGAAACCTTCCTTACTACGACTTCGACTTTGAGGTCATGAAACCGGTGGAGTACACTTCTCAACTGAGTAACCTTTTCTGAGACTACGACCCTTCCTAACCCCCGTCCTCCTCTTCCCCTACTGTCTCCTACTCTACCGACCTACCGTAGTACCTGAGTTACCTACACTCAAACTCACTTGAGGTCCTCAACCACTACCTGTCCCTCCGGACCGCCACGACGTTAAGTACCCCAGTGTTTCTCAGCCTGTGCTCACTCGCTGACTTGGTTTGACTTGACTTGACTTGAATCACGAATTCAAGAGTAAAGTTGAGGCAGAATGGTCACGTCTTCTTGAACCAGTGAAAGTGTAAAGGGACGTGTGTGTGTGGGAGTGTAGACAGAAAAAACCCAATTATGATTTGGTCAATTCCTAAGACAGAGACAAGAGGAGGGATGGTTGGAGGTGTCAGATTCAAGTCCCACCCCATACTCTACATTAAAGACAAAGTAGGTCTGTTGTCCTTACTTCTATATCTCACAGTCGACCCGGGTGTTAGGAGAGAAGTACGACCAGAGACGGCTCTCTCGATCGAAGAACGATATAGGAATAACGGTACGTGACCCCAGGTGACGATGACGGTCCCCAGGAAATTCTAGAGGTCAGTGGTGTAAGTTACCCTAAGTAAGAGGAATGTATAGCTACGGTCTAAATCGTATATTTTTGTGTCTTACGGGTCACTTTCATCTTAAAGTCCATTTGTTGTTTACCAAAGAAAACAGGTTGGTTGGTGGTTTGAAGAGTTTCGTAAAAGAGATCCTTCATCTTCACCTCCCTGGTTCCACAGGTCCGGAAGGGGTCCCTCTCCCGTAACTGAGTCGAGTAGAAGGACGAAACATCCACCTTTCTTTTCGGTCTCTCTCTCTCGGTGGGGATACACATACTACAAGTTTGTGTAACACTGGTGGAAGAGGTCCTTAATTCCCACGTCACCTTAGGTCGGTTTAATTTTAAAGGAAAAGTCCTTGGGAGGATGTAACTACGACCACCCTTACATTTAACTACGTCGGTGATACCCTTCGTCATACTTTCAAGAAAATTGTTGATTTTTATCTCGATAGTATACTGGGTCGTTGGGGTAAGGACCCGTATATAGACCTCTTTTGGTATTAAATTTTACTATGTATAGGGGGTTACAAGTATTGTCGTGTTAAATGTTACCCATTTTGTGCCTTCGTTAGATTTACAGACAACTGTCTTCTTATCTATTTCTTCACACCACGTTACCTTATAATGAGTCGGTACTTTTCTTACCTTATTTCGGTAAGCGTCGTTGTGTCTACCTGGATCTCTAATAGTATAATTCATTTCAGTCTGCTTATAGTATGCTATAGTGAATATATTCACCTTAGATTCACCTTGGATTTTATATTGTGTTTTAAAAAGTCTTTTCACTTCGTCCATATCTGTATCTTTTATTAACATGTCAATGGTTTCCCCTTTCCTCCTCCACCCATTTAATCCTCAAGTCTTAATCGTCTATGGGTTATGATATGTACCCGAAGGGACCACCGAGTCTACCAATTCGTAGACGGACGTTACTCCCTCTATACCCAAGCTAAGGGCCCAGCCCTTCTAGTGGACCTCTTCCTTTACCGTCGGGTGAGGTCGTGAGAACGGACCTTTTAGGGTACCTGCCTCCTCGGACCATCCGATGTCAGGCACCTCATCGTTTCTCAGCCTGTGCTGACTCACTGAAGTGAAAGTGAAAGTGACATTATGATATGTATTTTCTCTACTTTTGTTGTTTCAGGATGACATATCGTGTTCCTTAATATAAGTGATAGAACAATATTTGGTATTACCTTTTCTTAGACTTTTTCTTATACACACACGTACGAGTCAACGAAGTCAGAACAGGTTGAGAAACGCTGGGGTATCTGACGTCGGGCGTTCCAAGGAGTCAGGTACCCTAAGAGGTCCGTTCTTATGACCTTACCCAACGATACGGGAGGGGGTTCCCGAGAAGGACTGGGTCCCTAGTTTGGGTGTAGGGGAGACAGAGGACGTAACGTCCGTCTAAGAAATAGGACTCGGTGGTCCTTTCGGAGGACTTTTTCTTAGACATCTATGTTTACTTAGTAAAACAACATGTGGTCTTTGTTAGTGTTGTAGTATTTAGTTGATATGAAATTATTTTTATGTATGTATGTATGTGTGTATGATTTATTTTCAGGTAAAGTATAAATTATCATGTCTTAAAGTCAAACCCCATTACTTTTTAAAACCCTCTACCCATCAAAATTACCAACGTGACGTTCCGTTTATATGAATTAAGGAGACTTAACATGTGAATTTTATCAATGACACCATTTTAAAATACAACACACATAAAATCATGTTAAAAAAGATCCAGGGGGAAGTACCTTCCTTTCCTCCATCCCTTTCCCGTTTGTGACGACAGGGTTTAATACCCACTTTTTCGGAGGAGACGGGACGTTGTTACGGGAGGAGACACGAAACCGAAGGAAGAGTCCGTCCTCCGGAGTCCTGACACTCATTGTTGTCGGTATCCTTCTCTTTCAGTCGACGGTGATCCTTGAGAGGATCTTTAGCTACTTCAGGAGAGGGGGTTTGTGTCATTTTAGGATAACCGAGTTTGACCCGGTGTCCGTGTAAGCGATGGGTGAAGGATTGTTTCCCCACTCGGTAACCCGGTTAATCAGGGTCGGAACCTAGGTTCTCTCCGAGTCGAAGGAACTCCGTCGGTCGAAACCGCCCCTCTACCCCTCCTCTCTGACCACGGCTTTCCGTTCACCTGGACACCCTTTCCTCCTCCTCCTCTACCAACCTGTTAAGTCGTGGGTCATGCATCCTACACTCAGCCCATAAACACACCCACAAGGGTTTCAGGAGTCCTCTCTTCGACTCTCCGTCTTCGGCCCAGGAGGTATGACACGGTGTAGGGTACTGGTGGGAGGAGGGTTGTTTCTCAAAACTCGTTTAAGATAAAGTCGTTGACTACCCTGAAGGACCGACTGGGGAGTGTACGACATCCAGAGCGATAAACATGGGGTAGGGTTAAGGCCGGTGCCTTCGAGAAAACCGAGTCACAGGGATTACCAGGGACCACTGTGACGGACGTCCTCTCTACGGAAGACACAGGAGTTCGTTCTTGTAGACAATCCAATTACACAATCATTGCAGTTCAGGAAAAATTGAGATTTTTACGGTCGTACGTCAACCTAACTACCTACCAGTGATTTGTAAACCTCCTTCGTACTCTGTTTTAACATACCTAAACTTCTCTGAATTTTTACTTACATCCTTTGTTTTTCCAATACTGGTGATTTTTCGTCATCCTATTTAACTTTTTGACTCCATCTTAACTCAAATCCAAAAAGAGTCCAGACCCCCGTGTGTTACTTTTTTCAAAATATTTTTCAAAACTTTTCGGTTTCTTTTAACATATTCACGTAGATTAGGTTGTCTCTAAGAAAGATTTTATTCTTTACTTTTTGCACCGAAGGGATCCCCTTCCTACCTTGGAAAGATTATTATCGTCTCAAATTCAAGCGTCCACGTCTTTACCCTCTCCTAGGTATTCTCCACCAATCTTAACTGTACGATACACCGTTTGTTTTGTCTGTGCTCCAAGTGTGAACAGACTCCTGAAACACGGGATGGTGGAGTACATTTATTTATGAGGTGTGTAGTAATCTTATGAAAAAATTACAAATTTTAAGGTACTAAAAACCTCTTATACATATACCGTGTTACTATATTTGAATAAACAACTATTTCACATAATTAGTGAACAAGTTGTTTGTAAAGGATTGGTGGATGATCCATGGTCCTTTACGGAATTATACACACGAGCATAAATTGATGTCATGATATTTATAAATTCTTAGTAGACTTCGTTCTTTGACAAAAAAGGTGGGTATGTATGAGTAATTTCTACAAATATGACTACGTGTCACTAATCAAAATTGGTCGAACAAAGAAACAAATGACTTTTTTAACTTGTAGTTTAACAAAGATTTAATTAAAGTTCCAGACATCGTTTTAATTCCGAAAATTTCTGTAGTTTCGTCATCGAGTCTCGTTGACATGTTATTTTTCGTTTATACGATTTGATCCTTTTCTTATACCGGTAAAAATTAACTCATATGAAATAATAATTTATATTCTTCTCTTATATTTAAGAGTATAGTCAGTGAAAATAAATAAAAATCTTCAACAACACTATTAGAAGTCAAGATAACTAGTCAAACTATTAGATCACAATGTAATTAGTATAAAGAAACATAATTCTTAAAGAAACGTTTTTCTTTTCTTAAAGAAACGTTTGTTACATTCGGTTAAAAGTACACGATAGACTCGACGATGTAAACTGATACGAGACATTGAAAAGTATTTAACTTGAAAAGTAAAAGTTTAAATTAGTTAAACTTAATAAATACCAATATTAACACAACTCATTCTTTTACTAACTTCAATTCTAAAACTTTTCGACCGGTATTTAACTCGTTGTAAGCAAACTTTACCTTGATAAGGTAGTACCTAAAATGATAAGTGTAAATAATATACTTATCCTCGTTATCTTTAATAGGTAGTACTAACGTTAACGAAAATAAATTAACGTAAATGGAAACAGCTATGTGTTACCGGTGAGGGTAAATTTATACCATATAAGAGACCTCCCGATACCCACGTTGACACATTAGAAATACGTCTTAGTCCGGTCCCTTTTATCACCTCTCATGATTTACGTACCTCAAACCTACCTATGAACTTTGGTCTTGATTTAATACGAATAACCCAAGAACAACCGTTGTTTTCGACAGTACGGATGTCGAAATACCGTGACCCTAAATCGTGACCACAGACCCTCACGTTAGATCGTCCTTAGTTTGTAGTCCTCGTTGTCGGGGTTGGAGTCATAGGAACCTCTTCTCTTTTAATGTTAGACTACCTCCGATATCAACCTAATGAATTCCTAAGTCAAAATAGGAGTAAAACTGTACACCAATCATACACTACTTCCCCCTAGTTGTTTCTAGACAACCTATATTTTCCAGACCTGAAAGGTAATATGTGACGAACCGATACACACTGGTTCTTAAGTTAGGTCCAGTGTTCGTTGTGTCTAAACCCCAGGTAGGAAGGATGGATGGTCAAGGGGTACTACGATCTGGGTTAAACATGACACACACATCTATTGAAAGTAAAAGCAGAAAAGGATAATTATATGTAAGAAGGACGAAAGGTATAGAGAGTTTATCGGGAGAAGACGGTGAGGAGGCTAATGAAGATAAAACAACTTTTCAATTGAAAAGAGTCAATTCTCAAGTAACCGTCACCCCACATCATCTCTCTCGTGTTTGGAACCGAAAAATAATAATCATTGTGGACCTAAACCTAAAGTCAGGTAGGGTGAACTGTGACCTGTTCAATGGATTGAAGTAAAAAAGAGTTACAAAAATCGTCATAGTATTTGACTTAGAATTTAATCTTTTTATAAATAAATAAATCTATGTAGACCAGAATCAACGTCGTGTGTCCTAGGAAGTGAAGTCCCGTGTCTGAGAGATCAACACCAGGTGCCCAAGGTCTCACGAACTCGAGGCATCAACGTTACGAGTCCGAATCAATGGGGTGACAAACACCCTAGAATCAAGGAACTGGTCCCTAACTTGGGTACAGGGGACGTGACGTTCCGTCTAGGAATTGGTGACCTGGCGGTCCTTTCGGGGTTCAATGGATTAAAGAATTATCTCTGTTTTACCTCTATTTGTTGTCGTCAACATAACCTCCTACTATTATGGTGTTCGGACACCATATTTCCTCTGGGGTCTGAGGTCATTGGGATCGAGAGTGGGGTGGGCGTTATAGTACGAGGGTACAGCGGTCCGTTCTGAAAGGGGGTAAACAACGAACGGAGTATGGAAACGAATATCACTAAAAACTATATATTCATAAGACTTATATCTTTTATCTTGGTCTTTTTTATTCCATTTATAAAGTACTTATAGTCTTAATCCTTCAGAGTATAGTATTTTCGTGACCTTCTTTATTACTCCTTTAATGAAACTATATTAGGGACAAGGTTATTTCGATTATAAGATCCACAAGAGTGGACACAGAAAAAGGTCCGTTTGACATCTTATTAAAACGACAAAAGGGGAGGTGGATTTTTAGGGTAATTATGAAATTGACTCCAGTACAATTTGAAGCCATCGGAATATTAGTTAGGTTCCGTTTCGGTTCCGGAAATAGTCCTTTCGTTTACAAAAATGTCTTTGGGGACCGTTTACAGACGAAGGTATAGTAATGGGGTTTGACAGTGTGTGCACTGATGTAAAGGACCATTTCCTCCGATGTTTTACAAACCAAAGATCGGAGATCTTACCTCTACTCTCTTCTCTCTACTCTTTCCTATAACTGACTCGGGTGGACGTCCCTGAGCGTACTTCAGTGGTACTTCCTCCTTGGTCTCCGTCCTCGACACCCTCGGCAAAAGTCCTCGTGGACATGTTCCTACCAAGGTCCTGACAACGACACCCTAGGTCCATTGTGTCACGTGGGATGACTATTCCGGTAAGGTGGGGAGGAATGACGTCCTCCGGTGCGTCGGACCTCTGACTGACCCTCGTTGATGATTCCTCTCGAACGGGACGTCTAGTTTCTTCTCAGACCTCTTCGGTCGTTACGTCACGAGAACACTCCCCCGAGAGTTTACGGATACCCATGACGGAGAAACCTTTTTACGACACCGACGAATGTGTTGTCGGTGTGGGGAAAGAAGTATCGAGTGTCTTGGTGTCAAACCAAGGGTATCGGTACAAGGGTCACGGACACTTACTTAGTACAAACCAGTTTCGGCCAGCACCGTCGACGTCAGGGGGAACCGATTACTAACCAGACCTAACCGTCCGTTGTACTGGGTCGAAACCTGGTACTCTAATTCCCCTTCAGACGACCCTTATCAAGATCTTTTCAAACAGAACAGACTAATTTTTTCTGTGTCGGAACGTTTTTCTTTAAGGAAACGGGTGGGGAAGAAGGACTGAACTTGTACCAGTACACAACAGTAGTGTGAATCTCGACACCAAGAGATTTGTTTTCGTAAAAAGAGTCCAACCGTTCTCACCTTTGTGTCTTTTTCGGATCCAGAAACTACTAAAACAACTCATTCGGTTACGTAGTATGGACTTTGACCAAATTGCTATCTCTACTACTTTTAGAAATAATAAACTTGGTAACAACCACAAAATAATGAACGTCGACTTTCGTAAAAATTTACTATCTTGGGAATTTTCTCCTATAGTTCGTCTCGTAACATTTAACCAAATAAGAAGTCATTTCTAGACCCTCTATCTTCTACAGTTATCGTGGATTACTTGATCGTTTTAGACCCATTATTATTCTTACACTGGAGAAAGGTCGTGGGTGTCAGTCACTCCGAATCTCCGTCAGTTCAGTATGAATTTTCTATTAAACTCTTCACTGTATAAATATACTATGTCAAAAGGAGACAACCTTCTAATACATAAAAAGGTTATAAATTTAGAGAAGACAGAGATTCAAAATATAAAAACAGTATAACGGGGTCGATAAAGAACAATCCAAATAAGGATCCATAAAATACAAACCCCGATGACAGAGAGAGTTCTAAAACTCCAAGGGATCCCTAGAAAGAGGAGAAAAGTGGGGTATTAACGGATTTACTGTGGAAGAAAGGACGGAAAGAGAGTTTAGGATGAAGTTCGATGAGAAAGAGATAAGACTCGTTTGTGAATAGGAGAATCCATGTGTCTGAAAACGGACGTGACAAAAAACCTCCAGTAGGTTGGGACTAACTGTCCTTTTCCATTGTAAACCTTAGGTCACTCGAACTCCAATTTTACACAGTACAGTCGTTGACGATTTGTTGTCATGTAGTCTTATCCAGTTCTTAAACACTTTACAAACACGGTTCACTTTACAGTTTCGTGTTTCATACACTTCCTTTTTTTTTTTAGAGATACGGTCAGTTTTACAGTAAACCAGAACGTCCCTCATTGAATAAGGAAAGACAGAAATAGTGACAAGAACAAAGTGTGTAATTACAACGGAGATTTATTAACTTTAATTATCACCGTAATAACGACCCATCCCCCCTTTTGATTCCTCGATTAAACCTTAGTGAATGAGTCAAACCCAAACAAAACTTTTACCTTAAACAATGTGGTTGGAATTTTTATTCGGGAATGGACTGACAGGTTTCGTAAATGTGACGTCGGTAAATAAACAAGACAATTGAAGACTTTGTATATTTTTCTTCCGTGTCCTCCATCACCTCTTGTTTGTAAAAAATTCATGACATAGACTCTTTAACGTTTGACCTATCTTTACGATATCTATCCTACTGATCTAGGTCCATCGGGAGTTGTTTACCTTACGGTCACCGACCAACTGAACTAATGTTTCGTTTTAAGGTACTACAAGCAGTGGTAAAAGGGTAACCAAAATTAAAGATTTAACCGTTGCGAAGGGTCTTGTACTGAGGAGAGGTACGGTAAACGAAAGAGACTCTCGTCGAAAGAGAACATGTCAGTACCAGTTTGTCACCCCTTGACCAGAACGAGAACGACGTCGACGGACCAATTATTTGGTTTTACGAAAAGACGTCCGTCAACTTCCGGGTCCTGACCTCCCTCCACGGGGTCCACGGGTCTTGTCTCGAAGAGTCCTCTGGTAGTAAGGGTCCACGGGTGGGCGTGTGTAGGTGTCGAGACTTGCACTTGTGGAGGAGGTCACGACGTGGGATCCGTGAAGTGAACGGAGTGGGAACGGGACCGGTGCCGTCCGTAATAACGACGGGAACCTTAGCTTCTTTTCCCGAGTCTTCATCTCTTCTTGAGATATTTAGAGACTGTTACTATTGACTTAAAGACGGGTTAAAATAATAAGGTGTTTAGTCTTTAAATTGTTATACTTAAACTTCTCATTACTCTTCGTATATAACGATTTTACTCTCTTTTGGGAGTTGTTTCTAAGGTTAATTACCCTTACTCAGTTGTCACACTTTCCTGGTACACCCTGGAGGTACAAGACCTCAAACCCGAGGTCTAAAAAACTGGCCGTCGAGTTGAAATAGTCGTATTTCTTTTTACCAGACTTTGACCGTTTTCTTGATGTCTATTAGGTCTTAGGGTTAATGATTCTCAACATCTATAAAGGGTCACTGTTATAACGTCACAAGTTACAAGTCTTGTAGGGAGGGATCTACACCTTGTTTCATAGTCAGTAGTCAAGTCGAGTCAAGTCAGTGAGTCAGCACAGGCTGAGAAACGCTGGGGTTCTTAGCATCGTGTGGTCCGGAGGGACAGGTAGTGGTTGAGGGCCTCAAATGCGTTTGTTTACAGGTAACTCAGTCACTACGGTGGGTCGGTAGAGTAGAAGACAGTAGGGGAAGAGGAGGACGGGGACTAGTTTAACGGTTGTAGGCGACCTAGTAGCTTTTTCGTTCTCAAGGTCTTTTTGTAGATAAAGACGAAATAACTGATACGGTTTAGGAAACTGACACACCTAGTGACACACCACCTTTTAAGACTTTCTCTACCTTTATGGTCTGGTGGACTGGACAGAGAACTCTTTGGACATACGTCCAGTCCTTCGTTGTCAATCTTGACCTGTACCTTGTTGTCTGACCAAGGTTTATCCTTTTCCTCATGCAGTTCCGATATATAACAGTGAGACGAATAAATTGAAGATGCGTCTCATGTAGTCAGTAGTCTGCCGACGTTTATTCGTACTCTCTTTTGTCTCCCACCTCACAGTTACCGACCCTATAAAGTAGGTCCAGTCCTTTTACAGGACGGAGTGGGGGTCTCTTACCGTTGGGTGAAGTCATAAGAACGGACCTTTTGAGGTTCTTTGTCTACTCGGACCGTCCGATGTGTGGTACCCCAACGTTTCTCAGTATATGTCGACTCGTACGTACGTGCGTGTGGTGAGGGGTGGGGGCTTATGAAACACATAAGTGAGTTGTTTATATTTAACACATGGATAATGGTATATGAATGGTTTGGGACAGTCGAGATGGAAGTTTTACTTAAGATTTAAGTCATGAAGGACGATGTAGGTGTCATTGGTAAATTTAACCCATGGTAAAAGGACGTGGACCTGATTACCTAATCCGGGAAATTGACCAGAGAACCAAAGGTGACAGAGGGACGATGTCAAGTCTTAACCATTTATATTCCTACAATCCGACTAGGAAAATTTACATTTCCTAGTACTACATAGAGGTAACCGAAGGATGAAGAATCTTATTTTCGCGTCTACAGAAAGAACCTGACGTTCGAGATCGGGATAAGAGACTAGAGTGGTATCGGGTTATGGGAGGAGTGAGTGAGACGTCCAAGAAAGTAGAATGAGGACCCTATGGGGTTCCTACGAAAACGGAATGTTGGGGACATGTAGGGGAAGGACGAACTTAGTAAATAAGGGTCTATAGACGTACCGAGTGAGACGAATTACGAATTTATAGATACGAATTGACCGTAGAATGACGTCTTCAGTGTCTGCTGATGGGATGGACTTTGTCGGAGGACGGAAGTGAAAATGTAGGGGATTTTCACAAATGGGATTTTCACAAAGAGGAATTGGTAGACTGTTCAAAAGACAGAGGGAAACCGTCTTCCATTTGAGGTACTTTACAAAACAAGTAACAATATAGGGATCATGGATCTTGTAACGGACCTCACACTATTTACAAGGTTTATATAAACGACTTAATTCTGACTTGTGTGGATACAATATATTATTAAGAGTAGTGACCTCCCCTCATAACAAACCACTAATCCTTAAAAGAGACTGGGCCAACTTTGTCGGAAAGTCCTAAGAATTAGAACGAAACGAAAGACTACCTGATCTACGCCATACACTCTCTTTTTCTCTCTGTTCCCCCTTTGACTTTAAAAAATCACACACGTTAACTTTCTTGTCTCAAGGTACATGACTCAGTCTCTGTTGATACCTTCCTCGTCAAAACCCTCAACCGTCGACTTTTAATTATCAAGTAAAAACTTGTATAATTCCAATTCTACGGATTGTCCATAAGTCAACTCTACAATTCGTCCACGGATCAAAACACAAGACGACAAGTCCCCTCTCCAGGTCCCTCCCGTATGTTTAGACCGTCGTTCTACTTCCACAAATTTCGGTACCTTGACACAGGTAGGGGACCGTTACTCCCATCCGTCTCTTCTTACCTCAAGACTCTTCGTTTGGGACTCTGTGAGACTGTAAATCTTAAGTCCCACTACTCTTTTGTGGTCACTTCCTGTGATGTTTCCCTCGTCTCTTTTCTCCATCGTCTACTTTTTCCTATCCCAAGATCCTTCCTAAAAATATATACTCTTTACAATTCCATATAAACTACGTTACTTTTACTAAGTCACTTTTTCTTTTTTAAATTTCCAAGTCCTCTTCCCGTTAACGTCCTCACTTTAAGATCTCATCCCTTCTCCCCGACCTAGGTGAAGGCTCCACGGTTCCGACTGAATGTGTTTTCGTGTCTGTCACGTGGGTAGTGTCGTCCTTCTTTCCGTCGTAGTCACACGTGTCTACGGTCTCCGCCCATCCGCACCACCATTCTCGAACACCTTGATAAGACCGCCGAAGATAAAAGAATCACTTACTACTTGACGTCCATAATCACTATACCTCCTGATGTTCCTTAGTCCACAAGTCTCCTTACATGACTCATCTTCACTCACTCACCCTACAATCTTTAACATCCTAAGAACCACCCCTCACGTTCACAACTTAACGGAGTACACTCCGAGACCGGTATCCTCGCTTCTAATCCCGTCCTTATCTCTATTCTGATGTATACACTGACTGGTCCCATAGCCAGAAAGGACTCATTGGACCCCGACTGTACACACACTCATTGGTGTGACCGATGAGAATGGACTCGTTGAGGCCACGAGGTCTGTCACATACGTTAAGAGAGGAAACTAGGAGTGTTATTGGGATCTTGTTGGGGTTCTTAGTCTCTAATAATAGGAGGTTAACAAAGTAGACACAGGGTCTACTTTTTTCATTCCGAGTGTTTCCAAGGAATTGATCGGATCCCATTGTGTCGTTATACCGATGTCTTAAGTCTGAGTCCAGAAGATTGGGGTTTCGGTCCAAGAAAGGGGAACCGGACACGGTGTGGAGAGGTGGACGAAGTGGGTGTTCGAAATCAGGTACTGGTGGTCAATGTTAACTCAGGGTTCACCGAGTCTGTCATTTCTTAGATGGACGACACGGTCTCTGGGTCCAAGGTAAGGACCCAACCCTTCTAGGGTGCCTCTTCCCTTACCGATAGGTGAGGTCATAAGAGCGGACCTGTTCTCCTCCGACCACCCGATCTGTACTGACTTCGTTAAGTTGTCCGTCCGTGTATATACGAAACCGGGGTTTCAGTAAAAAATTTTCGTTGAAAAATTTTTCAGAAATAACTTGAACAATATTATAGTCGAAAACAATAAATATAAGACTAATAACCTGACGTTTTGTACACCCTAGAATCGACGGACTGGTCCCGAGTTTGGGTTTGGGGGACGTAACCTTCCACATCAGAATTGGTAACCTGGTGGTCCATTCAGGACCGGTGATTCAGTTGAAAACAACAAATTCGGATTCCGTTTTCTACGAAGTCAGAGGACCCTCTTATTCGGAGAAAAGGAGAAATCAATCACGGTGAAACCCCGTAACCTTTGGTTGTATTCCTCCGGTCAGATTGTTATCGTTATCGGAAACCCCCAAACAAACGAAGTCCGCCACTAGAATAACTAGACGGGATCATCGTTGGAACAGAATGACATGTTCTCTACGAATTTTTTAGGACGTCAATTTCAGTCCCCGGAATACCGGTATGTAGTGTACCATCGAGGAGGAAGTAGACCTTTTTTTACTCGGGACTAAGGGACAGTGACCATAAAGATCTCATAAGATGACGTTTAAGTCCCGAAAGATACAGGTTCTTTTTAAAATACGTTCACTATTCCTTTCTTTCATCTCTACACTTTCAAAAGTGTTTGAAGTTTGTAAAAGAACGACGTCAACTCTCTTTAAACGGACGTAAGACGAGACATTATTAAGATGCTCTGTCATATCCTTAGGAGAGAGACACGGGGTTTACTCTTTTTGGTGTCAACAGTAACCTACAATAGTGACAATTAGTAGATCTGGTCTTGACGGGTTGTCTTGAAAGACATTACTTCCTTTACAAAACATAAACACGGAAGGTCAAGTTACCGGGAATCGGTGTATCACAACAACTTGTGAATTTTGTATCGATTATGTCGTCTCCTTTTTTTGAAATTTTAAAATAAATTAAAGTTAAGTAAATTTAAAGTCAAATTTGGTAGGTACCGAACGCTGATGGCATAACCTGACGTGCCTAGGTCTAATCTTTTGTTCTCCGGGTCGGAGGAGTGAGGGAACTCGTGTCACTGTTTAGACCTTGAAACGGCACTTCTAGGAATGAATGAATCTCCGAGGATTCGTTCTTCCCAGAGGTGACGAGGTTGAAAACTTGTTTATTTATTTATTTATTTGGGGAACATTAGTAAAAGATAAAGTGTTTGAAACTTCCAATTTGGTTGTGTATAAACAGAGTGTCAAAGACATCCAGTCTTCAGGCGTGTACCGTCTTCAGTTGACTTAAGAGACGAATCCCAGAGTGTTCCGAGTTCAGTTCCACAGTCGGTCCGACGTAAGGAAAGACGTCCGAGACCCCTTATAGGTAAAGGTACGAGTAAGTCCAACAACCGTCTTAAGTCAGGGAACGACAACGTCCTGATTCCAGAGATAAAGATAGCCGACGGAAATCGAGGTTTTCCGGAGAAGAACCAGGCACATGTACCGGGGAGATAGAGTCTCGGTTGTTGTTGTGTAATTTAGGAGTACGAACTTTAGACGAGACGGAAGTCGAAAATTCCCGAGTGTATTAATGTGGCTTGGGTGAACCTATTATAGGAATAAAATCTCACTTAACCAATCATTGGAATTAATATAGACGTTTTAGAGAAAACGGTTAGTTATATCGTATTAGTCGTAATTATATCGTAATTATAGTCCCTCGTTTTAGTGTATTAGTGTTAGTTTATCGTCTCCTACCTCTTTGGTGACTCCGTTATCGACTGTTAATGAATCACGAAAGAACTCATCTTCTATTTTTCTTTAAACAAACCCTTTTTATGAAACTTTTTTGGGGAAAACTGACAAAAGACAGAAGAATCTTTGAACTCCGTAAACAAAATGAAACAGAACTGTTCGTTGACCGTTTCACCACCGGTAGGGGTTGGGGACAGTTCCTAGGGGTTTATAATGTCGAATCAGGAACTTCCCAGAAGTAGAAGTTTTATTGAAGGTTGGGTCTTTTTCTCAACGATGGTGACACCTCCAGGAAAAGGTCGTCTCGTCATCGATGGTCGTTAAAGGTCGTGAGAAAGACCAAATCGGTCACGACTCAATCTATAATTCAGGACTATTCCTGTTGGACCGGAGCTCCGACAATTAATTACTTGTTGGAACACACGTTTGATTCGAGGAGCCTAGGTCAATCGTTTTAAAGGTCATTCTTTTCCTTCACTTACCTTTTTAGGACGGAAGGTCAATCCACTTTTCTCTGTGACTCAAAAGTTCGGGATTTGTTTCTCGACGAAACACAGACAAGATGACCTTTCTTTCCTCCTTCCATAGAGACTCGATTCTCACGTCTCTTTTTTCTCTCTCTCTCTCTCTTGTGACTCCCTCCGGGTCAGACAATGGACTTTATCTCACTTATTCGCTGTCCGACTACGTAAAAGGTTCTTTTTGTGTGTCCACCAGACCTTCAACGGTGTTCTCTTCAGCGAGTCCCCCGGTGTTTCAACTCTTACACACTCTTGGTTCGGGACCAACTCTTCCAGTACCGTTGTCGGGTCCCGACAGATGACTGGGGAGGAGGTTGGGTAGTTTAGTCCTTGGTGAATTTTACATGGACATCCAATTCGGGGAACCGTCTCAGACCCTCAGTCGACAGAAGGTTAACCCCGTTATTTTTATCTCTTCATTCCTTTTGGAAGATCGGTCGAACGAGGTCTTAAGGATGATCTCTTCGTTGATGGGACGTATCCTTTTATAGAACTTTTCAGTCCACCGTCATTTCCCACTCGGGACCCTGTCCCTAACCGTCTATCTGCGGAGACGAGTTTTTTTACTTTTCCTTGACCTCACCTCTCTCACTTTCTCCTTCTTCTACCGTCTCTCTCCTCTCCTCTTTCTCTGAATCCGTTACACCACCCTTAGACCTTAGACCCTCAACCCTCTTTACCGTATTCCCCAAAAAGTTTGTCCAAATAGACTACAATTGAGAACAGTGGGTGACAGATCACACATAGACCTTGTGGTTGTCGTCTTTGAGAGGTTGCGAGACGATTGCAGATACTCACCACGAAATCCTTCTTTGGTTCCTCTTTCTTGATCTAGGACATTGGTCATGGTGAACCCCCACCTCTTCTTGAGTCTGTGTGTCGTCCTCCCCGTCACGTCTTTGAGGTCCTCCCGTGCTTTGAAGGGGTCTTACACGAATCAGTGAACCTACACAGGTTGAGAAACGTTAGGGTACCTGATATCGGGCGGTCCGAGGAGACAGGTACTCCTAAGAGGTCCGTTCAGATGACCTCACCCAGCGGTACGAGAGGAGGTCCCCTAGAAGGGTTGGGTCCCTAGTTTGAGTCCAGAGGGCGTAATGTCCGTCTGAGAAATGGTCGACTCGGTGGTCCTACCCGACCTCGGTTAGGATTGTCTATAATTCCCGTTCCACTGACGTCGACTGTAGACTCAATGTGTTTTTAATCTAGTCGGTGATCGACTAAGTCGTGTCGCAAATAGAAGGACGAGAAGGACAGAATTAAATTATAGTTAAAAGGGGTTTGAACTTAAATATCAAAAAGGGAGAACCTGGTTTAAGAGTCGAAGTATAGATTTAGAGGTCGTTGACTGGGGGACAGGTCATCTCCCTACCCACTCCCCACCAGTGGGATCGTTTCCCTCCGTCACAACCCCTCTGAGTGACAGTAGTACTACTTCTGAGAACCCTCGTCAAAATAAAGGACCAATGAACAACCCTTCCGGTTCCTCAAATCCACGACTAAAGAAGACAGAGGACTTAAACTCCTGAGACACCGACTCCGGGTTTACAAAGACTCCCCTACGGTCCCTAGTCCCACACAGTCGTTGTACTCCCACCGAATCGATTAAACAGTCCTAGGTGCTAATCTATGTGAACATATCAAGACAAGGAAACTAAGTCCAGACTGTGAAGATGTAAGAAAAATGAAGTAAAAAATTTTATAAATAAAAAATTTTTATAAATAAATCAACTTATAAATAAATAAATTTATAAACAAACAAATAAATAAATAACCCGACACGGTCCAGAATCGACACCGTACGTCTTAGAAATTAGAAGTAATATCGAACACCCTAGAAATCGACACCGTACACCCTAGAACCTCTTCCTTTACCGTTGGGTGAGGTCATAAGAACGGTCCTCTTAGGGTACCTGTCTCCTCGGACCTCCCGAGTTTCTCGGACTGTGTTGACTTCGTTGAATCGTGTGTGTGCGCACCCTAGATCAAGGGACTGGTTTCTGGTTTGGACCCGGGGGACGTCAACCTTGTACCTCAAAATCGGTGACCTGGTGGTCCCTTGAGGGATGGGAGGAAAAAACTCCAACCAAGTACGACTTTGTGTTGGTTGGTATGTCGGTACAACGTTTGGAAACCACGGGACCCGTCTCCCGAGAACAACGATTGTTCTGGTACTCCCACCCGTCGTGGATCGGAGTCTATGGTGGACCGTGGGAGATTACGGGGATTACGGTCTCCGGGTTTGTCTAGTAGGTGTGATCAATTAAGTCGAAATGGACAGAGAGGCGATGACCGTTTGAAACAAAGGTGGGACTTCTGATCGAGGAGACTACTAGAAAAGGACAATGATACTGGAGGTACGAAGAGACCGAGTAGGAGAATGAAAACGGAGGGGGTTTTGAATGGGAAAGATGACAGGGTGACCTGGTGAGTAAGTAAGTGTTTGAGGGAAGAGATATTACTTTCTGAAAGGAACCCGAAGAAGTGGGAGGACGGAATGAACTTTGTATTGTGAACAACTTCCGATGACGGTAAGGACGTCCGGGGACCCTCACTCCTACAAATAAGAAAGTAAGAAGTGTGTGGGGTAATGATAAACGCCTTTCCTTGTATAAATAGGAAGACCACGGGATACTTGTATAGGTTTGTGAATGAGAAGTAAGTAAATCTTTGTGAGAGACGGAAACAACACCAGTAGCAACAGTAGATAGGAGATGTAAGGGACCGGGAGTGAGAGAGAGGGGGTTCAGAACGGTGCCAATGTCCACTGAAAATGGAGGAGAGGAGAAGTGGTCAGTGAGGACACCGAAGTGAGACTTGTATTAGTAATGAGTCTCGATAAAGTCAAGTCGGTTGAGCTTCAGATTATAGGGTGGTTTTGGTGGACAGGTAAAAGGTCAAGAGAGAAAATTCTTCTTGTTTGTTTTTGTTGATGAGAAACTGGAGGAAGTCGCACGATTGGGGAGTCAAGTCAATTCAGGTCAAGTCAGGTCAGGTCAAGTCAGTGAGTCAGCACAGGCTGAGAAACGCTGGGGTACTTAACGTCGGGGAGGTAAAATAAGATTAGAGAAAGAGTAGACGAAAGTGACAGAGTGGATAGACCCGGGACACACGACGGGTAATCCGACCATAAAACGGTGACAGAAAATATCTAGGTAAGTCCTCCTCTTGTCTGTTGGAGTCAATGTTTACTTTGTGACCTTTGCTACTTGTCACAAAACACATTTTATTCGTAATTATTTCAATTGTAAGATGATCATAACTATAATAGGTCGATTAGAATTCGAAAAAGTGTCCCGAGACCGGTTATAAATTACTGACTCTTTTTCGTGTAGGGATATTCATTTGAGATGAACCTAAAGTCATCTCGGTTAAGTGGAGGGTCAACCTATACCTCGTCTCAACCTTATCATCTTGAATCTCCTGAGATAGGTCCTTATCAAATCTTAAAATAATAGGTTGTTTACAAAGAGGAGAGTCATGATACGACCACGGAACAGAAAAATTTCTTAGTAGTATTACAGAAATTCCCTTAATAGAGGAGAAGCTGGATTGAGAGGTAGGTAAAATATAGTGAAAAGAAGGAAATAGTATTACATCTTTATGAAGAATTATAGTTTGATATTTTTCAGTGAATATTGATTATAAGAACAGTTTTACGTAATTACGATTGGAAGTTTAGTTCAGAGACATCCTTCGGGACCGGTATTGTGCACCCAGAACGACAAGTCTACCGTCCGTGACAAAAGGAGTAGGAAGAGGTGAAGTTCGGTACCGAGAGATCTCAGTTTTGGGTAGTAGAATATTCTTCTGATAGTTGTAAACGTAGGTCGTTTCTCAATCCTTTTACCAAAGATCCCCTAACATTTTGTCCTTTTTTTTTAACATCCCGTTTTTTGGTCTCTACCCTCATCTCCACCCAGGTCGTCTCTAGTTGTTATTTTCTGTTTTTAGCCTCTGAAGGGACCACTAGGTTACCAACGTTGAAGAATAATGTCCCCCACACCCAATTTAGGGTCCAGCCCCTCGATTCTAGTGTGTACTGAACACCTGTTTTTAGTTTTTGGTACTTTGTTTTTATTACAATATTGTTTAAGTTATCAGAAAAATTTTTATACGTTATATGAAAAAATTTCTCTGTCTTTAGACTCGGATTACGATGTCTGAGTCGGGTGAATGACCGGTCCTCAACTCCCCAGTGTGCTTCTTGACCCCAGGTTTCTCAGTCCCGTGGTCCATCTACTCTAAATAACTTCGTAATAGGAGTGACTCCGTGTCCCCTATACCCTCGTACCCGGACCAGAGTCCTTTGTCCCGACCGTCCTAGTTCTGGGACATATGGATGTATAGTCCTGTTCCGAAGAGTGGGAGGTGTGTGGTGGGCCCTTCGGTCACTGGACCCGTAGATCCGTACTCTTCCAAACCCTCCTTAATCAGGGGAGGGCTACCTCCTATCGAGGTCCCTCAGACCGTGGAGACGGATGTTCTAGCACACAAATCAGTGAGTTAACATAGGTTGGGAAACACTGGGGTGCCTGACATCGGATGGTCCGAGGAGACAGGTACCCCTAAGAGGTCCGTTCTTATGACCTCACCCTACGGGAGGAGGTCCCTAGAAGGGTTGGGTCCCTAGTTTGGGTCCAGAGGACCTAACGTCTACCTAATAAATGGTAGACTTGATGGTCGTTTCGGACGTTCTAATTTTCGTCGGTTTTTCAATACCGGTTTGGGATAACTAAATACTCTGTTTTTGATGACTAGACGGTCAGAGAGGAATTTTCCCCACCTTGAGTACTCGTCGAAACTACTATGTAACCCCATTTCCGATTGTTAGGAAGTAAGTACCTAGTAAATGACTTTCGAATTATACACGATTTACGTCTCGATTTAAGATTCCTTTGTTTTCATTTATACTGTCCTTGTTTTTATGATTGTTTGTACAAAAGTGTCGGAGGAGGAGGGGGAGATAGTTGTGAAGGTCGGGAAAATACCTCCAAAGACAAGTGTATGAAGACCTCGACACGACACGACTAGTCCCTTTACCCACTGTTTCTTCTACCTTTCTTAAGTCCCCTTTGTTATTTCTTAACTCGGTTTTTCTTGACCCCGTCTCCTCTAATCTCTAGAGGTCCTCGTTCCTTCCCCTAACCCCCCTTCCTCTCTCTCTCCATCCCCTTTGACTTACTCAGACCTCAACTCCACCATTCTTTTTACCATCGTCTACCCAGTTACTTGTCTGGACGCTTCCTCTCTTTTCGTGCCCCTCCCCACACACACACACACACACACTGTCATTAAAGACGGGTACCAGAGAACCTCTGAAATACTTGAAGAAACGTCAACCCTAGTACAAAATGGGAACCTACGGTGTGATACTATTGTGACCGACGGTGTTTCATCGGGTCGAGATTTCCCTAATGTCATATTCTGTACCAGGGACGGAAGATCTACGAGTCTCAGGTTATCTCTTTTGTCAGTAAATTACATTTTATCGTGTTATTTTGAAACGGATCACGACACAGTGTGGAGAGACATTCCGTACCCCACCGTTGACTCCCTCTCCAGTGATCAAATGGAGAACGAGTTCCTGTCTATTCACGAGAGAGTCGAGAGAGTCATTCCAGTCACCCCGAAACCTCCCCTGTAAAAGATCGAGGGTTTAACTACTGGTTCTCGTTGGATTCGGAGTCAGGGTCTGTTCTTCTTCGTCTTCTAGGTTTAAGGGAGGAGCTTGACGAGTTTTCGGGTGGTGGAGGTCCTGGGAGGTCCGTCCCTCGTTCGTCGGATGAACTCACGGAAAAAACTGACTCTCGAGACACCCGTCCCACACAAAAGGAAAGATGAGGTCATAGTGGATACGTTTCTTTTTACACACATCTGACCCCACACTCGTTTTCTCTTGTGACATGGTTTGGTGTATTCGTACCTTCCTCTTTTACCCACTTACGAGTTGCTTCGAACTTTAATGTTTTCACTTTGTGTTTCAGCCGGGGTCTCGTCGACGTCAAAATGTCGACACCAAACGTGTCTCAAACGAAGGGGGTCCGTTTCCCTCCTGCACCTCAAAGGTTTGCCCGACTTCGTTAGCGAACTGACCAAACACGGTCGGTTTACTGAGTGAGAGTTTGGACAAATTATACTTTGTCGTAATCCTCTGACCTATATCGGAGTTCCTCTAGTCGACGATTGGTCGAGTCTAATATCGACGTTAAGGAGTTCGTGTCGGTGAATTATAGATAGACGGACAGAAGTCACCGTATGTTGTGACATTTCCTTTCCCTGGGAAGAACTTCGTCTTTCTAGTCCCAAGACGAAGGGTAAGTCATCGTCAAGTAGTCCACTGAACCCAGTCGGAGTGGACTTTTTACTCTGACTATGTAACAGGTATTTTATCCAGTTATGGGAGGGACGGATGTGGGACGTCACCAAAACTCTTAACTTACTCTTTATACTACTCTTACTTCACTCCCCTACCTTTACCATCTCCCGACATTTGGTCCATAATAGTAATGTGTGTTCACAGTATTTAGAGGAGATGTGAAAGTAACCTTGATCTCCCTTAAAGGAGTTTACCGTCCTTACTCCTTTATTTGTTGTTTTTAAAACGAAGGATGAAATTGTAGTCGTCGGCACTCTCGGGGTAAAATCACCTAATAACACCTGAAAACAGTAGGTCCGTCATTTACCCTCAGAAGAGTTTTACTAATCTCGAGGAGATGAGTGGCAATAGACCCCAATAGTCAATCTGGTAGAGATTATTAAAGGTCGCTCTTAAAATTACTCTGGAGACTCTTTAATTCCTTTGATAAGGAGGGTAAACATTAATGTACCCGTTCTTTTATTCGTTTTCTCAGAAAGTAAGAAAAAAAGAGAGAAAGAAGGGAAAAAGAAGGGGGACTCTCTTCATCTACGCACTCCGTGAACAGATACTACTTTTAAAATTAACTCACTGTTCTTTGGAGTTTACGGTTCTATTTATATAAAATTACTTATAAAAAGTTTTTACTTCATTACGGTTTTTTTTACTTTTTTTTTCGGTGTAAAATCTATTTCTACTCGTTGTCACGGTAGGTTCTATATGACTTCGGATTTTGTTTTCCTTTTCAGTTATAAAGACTAGGACGGATAAATTTTGAACCATATAACAAGTAATAACTAAAAACGGAATTATAACCCCCCACAAACAACAACAATTAAAAAAGTTACATATAAACCGACGTTACCCAGAGGTAACTCCGTACATCAAGGGACTGGTCTCCAATTTGGTCGTGGGGGATTTTACCCTCGTGCCTCAGAATTGGTGACCTAGTGGTCCCTTTAGGGGAACGGAATTAAAACTACATAGTACCCATCTTTAAAAAAAACAAGATTCGCCGTAGATTTTAATATCAAAAGGAATCATAGTCACCGTAGAATCTAAAGCACTTTACGAAAGGTACACCATACACCTTGTTCGTGCTGTGGACCGTTACTTTAAGTTGAACCGAAACAGAGACAAAGGAAATGTGTAAATAAGTCACCTTCAGTGGAAGGGGTAAGGACTTGTTTTTGAGTCACTCGGGGTACCGAAAAGACAAGGGAGAATTTATTCCTTGTTGGGGTGTCAATAAAATTCAGCGTTTGTGTCAGAGTCAAATAGTAGTCTTACATTTTAGGGGACTTTATTAGTTTTGAGTGTTGAAGTGAATCACCATTTGGAAGAGGGGAGGTGGTTGACACCCCAACCGTCGGACGTCATCTTTTCCCCTTACCTGAGAGGACCAGAGTCGAGAAGGATGGACAGAAGGAGGAAGTGGTGAATTGTGGACAACAGAATGAGAGGAGGGATTACCATCCCCGAACTGTCGTTCTCCTCCTTCCCCTATCTCGTCAAGGATGGACTGACCCACCGAAGTGTGAGAGACTCGGTCCTTCTACCAATCGTCCGTAGAAGAGAGCCCAGTAGAAGTGTCTGAGTAGTCCCGAAGGGAGAGGAAAGTCCATATATATTGTGAACAGGGTAGACCCACCACTGTTGTACTTACAATATATTATACATATAATATTGAGATGAAAAGACATACGAAGTACATAAGATTTCAAAGAATTAAATTTTTCTTTTTCTTGACACTCTCTCTTATTCCCCCTTCCTAGGATTGAGATGTACTTTTGTTGGAAATAACCTATCTTTGAACGCAATAGTCAGAGAGAGAGAGAAAGAAGGAGGAAGGGAGGGGAGTAGGGATGGAGAACCAAATGATGGTCGGTATAAAAGAGAGGACCAGAAGTGACCTAGTGGAAATATGGAGATATCTGGATATTTTTACTTTCAAACAGATCTACGTCTATTTGAAGGAACGGGACAGTGTATGATCAAATAAAGAATGAGGAAGACTTATTCGTCTCGGTATAGGGCGACCAAAGATTAAAGAAGTTCTTATTTACCGAGACCGGTCTTAGGTCAGGTGAGGGTCAGGAGACCCTCGAGCAGTTTTCTCGACCTTGTACAGAAGGGAACTGGAGATGTCGTCTTTAGTTGTCCTCAGGGTGTCGTGTCTTTTGTGACTTTTTGTCGTCACAGTGGTTTCCGTCTTTTGTGTAAAGCAAGAGTGGTGATTCTCAGACTGACATGACGGCCAGAGGTCCGTGACCTTAGTTTCTGTCTTCTTACAACGTCTCCGACTTGTCAACAGGGACGAAATTATTTTATTAACGGAAGTAACAAATCGAAGTGTCATGACCGTTACATAACGAATATATGATCTCACGAGTAAAAAGAATCAGAAGAATCAGAAGTTATAACACGAAATAATTCCACCATAAATTTATACACCAAGATTCAAACGGATGATCCTAGATATCTCCAACTTTGACTTTTCGTTAAACTTAAGAATGTGTAAAGTTTCCCGGACAGGTCTAAGTCTTACAGACTTCGTTTTGTAAAAGGGTTGTGTTGTTCAAAACCCTCCTATTTCTCTCTTGTTGAACGACGACTCCCATCCAGAACGCCTATTCAGTCGTTTCGTGTCTCCCTTTGGTTACGTCTCAGGTCCGGAGACACTGATCCCGACCATGAATACCAACTCCTCAACGAACGTTGTCGGTCGATCCAACCCCCCTTCCTTCCCCTCTACCGTTCGTAGGTAAGGTCCTTAGTCCAGACAGGAGTGATTGTAGGAAGTGAGGGAAGTTATAGGAAGATTTCGAGTAGGGTCTCCCCAATTATGTTTACTCGTCTTTTACCACCATCTACTAAGTGTATTGTATTTTATGCTTTTCCCACTTCTTAGAGTGTCTTGTCTTTACCCTAAGGTAATTCGGTACTTGAGTCTCCTTCTTTTTTTAATGTAGAAATAAAAGTGATTGGGCATTGATTTTTAGATCGTCAAGGAAGTTAATACTTACCTTCGTTATATGGTCTCCTCAAAACATCGTAGTTACTGACAGTTGTAATCTAAAGTGTCTATAGAAGCTAATTGAAATACCAACAATTTTTATAAAACTTTATAGTAAAAGCCAGTAACAATGAGACTTTCTTACTACCGTTAATTTAAACAGTAATCTAAAATTGTAAAGTGGATAATTGTTTCTTCGCATACATTTATATGACGTGTAAATGAAATTATAAAACTTTTGACATATAATTATGAACTAAAGGAAACACTAGGATACATAGTGTTCAGTGTGACTCGAGAATGTCGATCCCGATCATGATCTCCCGAAGAGAGATCAGGTGATCGTGAAGGAGTTTTGAGTTTTTATTCTGTTGTTTGTTGAGAAATGTTACACGTTTTTGGTGTCAAAAATTCCGGAGGAACTATCGAAAAGGAGACCGTTGTGGTGTCTCATTAGTTCTGTCACACAATGACCGTCTCCCTATCGGTTTATCTGGTTACCTTGTCTTCTCTCCTGGGTCTTTATCTTGGTATGTTTATACGGGTTGACTAAAAAAATTTGTCTGAAATAAAAAATCTTGTCAAAGCTAAATCTCTTTTTAATCGACTATCAGGTTTCTCAAGGACATACGAAATATGAGTCAAGGGGAATATTGATTATAGAATGGAATCCTACCATCTAAACAACGTTACTCCTTTGGGTATAACTATTGATATCGACACCTTTCTTCTCTCCACTTTTCGTTTCCTCTTTTCCTTTCTATGTTCGTAGACTTACGTCTCGAGGTCTCTTATCGTTCTTCTCTATGCTTTTGGAAGAAGTCGCTAGTTACGTTTCTTTATCTCCTTTTCTTGTCTTACCCTTTCTGATCTCTAGAGAAGTTCTTTTAATCTCTATGGTTCCCTTGTAAAGTACGTTTCCACCCGAGCTATTTCCTGTCTTTACCATACCTGGATTGTTTTCGTCTTCTATAACTCTTCTCTACCGTTCTTATGTGTCTTCTTGACATGTTTTTTTCTCGAAGTGCTGGGTCTATTAGTACTACTACACTAGAGATTAGATCTCGGTCTGTAGGACCTTACACTTCAGTTCACCCGGAATCTTTCGTAGTGATGTTTGTTTCGATCACCTCCACTACCTTAAGGTCAACTCGATAAAGTTTCGGACTTTCTACTACGATACTTTCACGACGTGAGTCATACGGTCGTTCAAACCTTTTGAGTCGTCACCGGTGTCCTGTCCTTTTCCAGTGAAAAGTAAGGTTAAGGTTTCTTTCCGTTACGGTTTCTTACGAGTTTGATGGCGTGTTAACGTGAGTAGAGTGTTTGATCATTTCATTACGAGTTTTAAGGGGTTCGGTCCGAAGTGTTTATGCACTTGGCACTTGAAGGACTACAAGTTCGACCAAAATCTTTTCCGTCTACTTGGTCTCTAGTTTAACGGTTGTAGACGACCTAGTACCTTTTTCGTTCTCTCAAGGTCTTTTTGTAGATAAAGATGAAATAACTGAGACGGTTTCGGAAACTGATACACTTAGTGTTATTTGACACCTTGTAAGACTTTCTCTACCCTTATGGTCTGGTGGACTGGACGGAGAACTCTTTGGACATACGTCCAGTCCTTCGTTGTCAATCTTGACCTGTACCTTGTTGTCTGACCAAGGTTTATCCTTTTCCTCATGTAGTTCCGACATATAACAGTGGGACGAATAAATTGAAGATACATCTCATGTAGTACTCTTTGTGACCTGACCTTCTTTGTGTTCGATCTTAGTTCTAACGGCCCTCTTTATAGTTATTGGAGTCTATACGTCTACTGTGATGGGAATACCGTCTTTCACTTCTCCTTGGTTTTTCGGAGAACTACTTTCACTTTCTCCTCTCGCTTTTTCAACCGAATTTCGAGTTGTAAGTCTTTTGCTTCTAGTACCGTAGGCCAGGGTAGTGAGGTACCCTTGATCTACCCCTTTGTCACCTTTGCCACAGTCTGAAGTAAAACCCCCCGAGGTTTTAGTGACGTCTACCACTGACGTCGGTACTTTAATTTTCTACGAATGAGGAACCTTCTTTTGAATACTGGTTGGATCTATCATATAAGTTTTCGTCTCTGTACTGAAACGGCTGATTCCAGACAGATCAGTTCCGATACCAAAAAGGACACCAGTACATACCTACACTCTCAACCTGACACTTCTTCCGACTCGCGGCTTCTTAACTAAGAAAACTTGACACCATAGCCTTTTCTGAGAACTCTCAGGGAACCTGACATTCCTCTAGGTTGGTCAGGTAAGACTTCCTCTAGTTGGGGCCCTAAAGGAACCTTCCTTACTACGATTTCGACTTTGAGGTCATGAAACCGGTGGAGTACTCTTCTCGACTGAGTAACCTTTTCTGAGACTACGACCCTCCCTAACCCCCGTCCTCCTCTACCCCTGCTGGCTCCTACTCTACCGACCTACCGTAGTGACTGAGCTACCTGCACTCAGACTCACTTGAGGTCCTCAACCACTGCCTGTCCCTCCGGTAAATACCCCAGTGGCTCTCAGCCTGTGCTGACTCGCTGACTTGACTTGTCTTATCATGAGTCTAAAGGAATCAAAGACCAACAGTACAAAGGAACCGACAAGAATCGACACCGTTAAAGAATCTAAAAGGAACAAAAAGTGTTGGAAACGTCCAAACTCCTTATACCCAGTATATAAAACATCCTACGGTGTTATAATGTCAAACAGATTACTAAAAGAAGATTACTCTGACACCATTACAAATAATCCTACTTCCATTGTCTTCACTTCATAATAAAAATAGTTGAGTATAGTTTTCATGTATAATAGTTGTACTAAATACTGACAACTACACAACTAGTGGACTGATTCGATCATAAACAGTCCAAAGAGGTGACATATCAATGAAATGATAAAAGTCTGACATGAGAAACTTTGTTAGATACACATCTAGTGTAAGTTTATTACTCCTCAATATAAGGGGAGGACCTTCAGTCTTATAGACGTATTTAATAAATCTTAGGAAGACATATCCCCTAAACAAATAAGAGAAGGTAAATAAATAATAAGTTAGTAAATGGAGTCATCCCTTAGTACTTATAAATAAAACGTGACACTCGAAATTAGGTTATGATAAAATAAAAGAACGAGTTTAACAAAGTTGAAACCGACGACCCTTGAGAAGGTCCACGTGGAAGCCGTATGGAGGTGGTTGCAGAAAACAAAAAATTAGTGAAGGAATGAATGACTATGATATTCTACGAGGTCATAGTAGAATAAATAAAGGGCGGTGTCGGGATCTTAGTTTTAAAAGAGATTTCTTGGGATAAGGAAAATAACCTCTCACTATAATCTTTGGTGTTAGACCTGTGATCCACATCAGGAACAATGACCTTACGGGTTGACTAAAAACTGTTTGTACGTTTAGATCAGTCACCTTTCTCCTATTGGTAAAGTTGTTTACCACGACATAATTAACTTGTAGGTACCCCCTCTCCCTCACCCAGTCTTATTTTCAGTGTAACACACATTTTTAATTGATTTTCACTTAGTACTCACATTACGTTTTACATTTTGGTATTTTGAAAACTTTTTGTTATGGTTTAGAAGTCTTAGATCCTGATCCGTTTATCAAGAATCTGAATTTTGTTTTTCATACTAGGTTTTACCTTTTTGACTACTTTTTCTAGAGTAGTTTTAATCTTTTAAAACGAGACTTTTTTTTTTTTTGGAGATAATTTTCTTTCTTTTTTTTTTTGTTTGTTCAATGATGTCTGATTCTCTTTTATAAACGTTTGGTGTATGGGTTGTTTTCTGATCATAGATGTTATATGTTTCCTTAGGGTTTGAGTTGTCACTGTTTTATTTACGAGATTAATCTTTTACCCGTTTTCTGTACTTGTCTGTAAAGTGGCTTTTCTATATGTCTATTCGTAAACTTCCCTATAAGTTGTAGTAGTTGGTAACGAAGACGACGACAAATCAGCAGACTAAGAAACGTTGGGGTCCCTAACATCGGGTGGTCAAAGGAGACAGGTACCCTAAAGGGTCCGTTTTTATGACAACACCCTACGGTAAAGGAAGAGATCCCCTGGAAGGGGTGGGTCTCTAACTTGGGTACAGAGGACGAATCGTCCGTATAAGAAATGGTGACTCGGTGGACCCTTTGGGGTAATCGGTAATCCCCAATTAAATTTAGTGTTTCTCTCTACTGATGTGTCTCTTTAATCGAAAGACGCATTATCGGGGTTTGCCCTTTGTTGAATCTACACGAAGTTATCCATTTATCAGTTTATTTAACATCATATAGGTATGGTACCCTATGATGAGTCGTTCGTTTGTCTTTTTTGATTACTGTATGTATCGTTAAACCAACTGAGATGTCTCTTAATGTGTCTGTAGTAACAATAGACCTCGACCCCGACCCCTTGTGACCCCCTCACTGACTGATGTTTCCTCATCGTGTTCCCGTAAAACTCCCAACCATCGTTATCAGACGTGGAACTAGCACAATCACCACCAATGTGTTGACGTTCGTAAACAGTTTTGAGTATCCTGATATGTGAGGTTTCCCATCTAAAATATTATACATTGTTAACATTGAGTCAAAAATTTTGCCACTTTTTACTACCTTTGAAAAATTTGGTTGAATCGAGTTAATGACTTAATTGGGTGTAAGAGGTAAGAAAGGTATTTTATATGGATAACAATGGGTCCTGTAAATGTCAACTCATAAATATCGATCAGGGAGAGATCATATCTCAGTAACAGACGAGGACGGTGAATTCGTGTTGTGTTTGGTTCTTAGTCAACGTATAAAAGGGTTTGAATGACTGTAATAAACACGAACATTAAGATTAATGGACTAAATTAATTTATACTGTATTTGGGTACTTTAAATTCACACCTTCAAAAACAAAGATACTTTTAATTCTACTTACGAAACCTTTCTGATCGATTACCGTTGAACGATTTTTTTAAGAATTTGATTTTTTATCTGTTCTGTCCCGGAAGGGACCATCAGGTCACCAATTCTTAGGTACGAAGGTGAAGTTCGCCGTGTCCAAACTAGGGACCAGTCCCTTCGTCCTAGGGAGTAATGTGTGTCCCGTCGGTTTTATTTACCTATTCTGTCAATTGCTTTCTAACTTTCCTTTACATCTTTAGATTTGAGTTGGGTGTCAATGTAACAAAAACGTTGACCGAATTTTCAAAACGAGGTAAAATTGTGTTAGGTTTGATCTTTAGTATGTCCTATGTTGAACTCTCACCTAATACGTTACTTTTACAGTTTCCATACCACCTACTTACATATAACAAGATTGGATTTGTAAATGGATTTTTACAATTTGATACATACTTGATAATAAATACTAAACAGTGAAATCGACTTAAAACAATGATCGGTTTAAAGGTGTCAGGAGTTTATTCTCACTCCTTCACTTAGTTCGGATTCTAAATTGTGAAAACCATAACTCAAGTTCTTATTCAATAACAAATTAGTAGAACCGTTAAATCCACAGAGAATAAAATGTTTACCTATGAACTTTATAACTTAAATCTGAACACTAAAATTAAAATTTATAACTTTTCTTAAAAAGAACTATCTAAACCCTAAGTTTACACTCTACACATTTTCAACTTAACTAATACTAATATTTGACACAAACTTCAAAAGTTTCTTAGACTCTATGATTTAGATATTTAAAGCTCAGTGATTCAAATGTGTCAAATTTACTAATCCTTACAACCCAAAATCTAAACATCCTAACGAATAACTTACAAATTTCACGAAACTTCTTAACTTATACAATGTAAGCATCAACATCAAACTTTATGGACTATTAAATTAGTTACATTATTATTTACAAATCCCCTGAAAAGTATAAATATTTAATTAAAATTCAACGTTGTCTTATGATGTAAATAGAATTATAATGTTATAAAATTTAATTCGAATTTTCGGATTCTTTTTGATTTAGAATTTTGACCGATGGAAATTGATTAAACTGAAATTAATTTGTTTGCATCAAGATTCACAAACAAAAACAAAAAGAAAGACATATGTTTTCGAACGAGAAATTTTTTGAGTCTACTACTTTATTACTTTTTAATTGAAGAGGGTATAGGATCAAGAGAGAAAAAACTGAAATTGGAAGTTCGTTTCTTTTAGTTTGTGAATTTGTGTCTCAATGGTGATATACCATTAACTGGGTCGTTAAGGTGGTTATTTATATGTCAATTCTCTTTACTTCCGTATGCAGGTATGTTTCTGAATCTGTACTTAGAATAAACATTATCGTTTTTCAACTTTAGTTGGGTTGTGACTAGTAATCGTTTACTTACCTATTTACTTGACATCATTTCTTTTTTTTTTCCTAATTTTATGACTGTGTACCTAGTCATATTGTGTCTACTTGGAACTTTTGTACGATGTCTATACGTTATTTGTTCTATATTTTCGGTGTACAATCTACCAAGATAAATGTAATTTAGAAGTCTTATCAATAATTATGTCTTTCACCAACGACCTTCCATCCTACCCATTTTTGTCTCTCACCGAATTACCCACACCGTAAGGAGAAACCCAACTACTTTTACAAGATTATAACTAAAACTACTACTAACGTGTATAGACACTTATATGTTTTTTGTGACTTAAAGTGTAAAATTTATCCGCTTAACATACCATACACTTAATACAGAGTTATTTCTACAGTGTCTTTCCTTCCTTTTCTCCTTTTCACCTACCCTTCTTCCTTCTTTTGTTTTTGTTCTTTCTTTTGATTTGTGTTTGAACTTTGAAATTTCTAAAGGGTTTCATTAGTGTAAGGGGTACATTCCTTTGTTACAGAGATCTTTGTATAGAAGGGAATCGACGTTTTTTTCACCTCTTTAACTTAAGACCAAAGTTAGATCCTTAGGCTTGATGGACTTTCACTTTCTCCTCTCACTTTTTCAACCGAATTTCGAGTTGTAAGTCTTTTGCTTTTAGTACCGTAGGCCAGGGTACCCCGAGGTTTTAGTGACGTCTACCACTGACGTCGGTACTTTAATTTTCTGCGAATGAGGAACCTTCCTTTCAATACTGGTTGGATCTATCGTATAAGTTTTCGTCTCTGTAATGAAACGGCTGATTCCAGGCAGATCAGTTCCAATACCAAAAAGATCATCAGTATATACCTACACTCTCAACCTCACACTTCTTCGCGACTCGCGACTTCTTAACTACGAAAACTTGACACCACAACCTCTTCTGAGAACTCTCAGGGAACCTGACTTGACTTGACTTGACTTGTCATCAACAAGTGAGAACGTCAACACAGGTTGAGAAGTGTTGGGGTACCTGACGTCGTACGGTCCGAAGGGACAGGAAGTGGTAGAGGGTCTTGAACGAGTTTGAGCACAGGTAACTCAACCACTACGGATTCTCATCTCTGAAAGATTTATTTCCTTTTTATAAGTGTCTATGATTCTTTGACATTACATTCTTATACTATCTAACAAGTGATATGAGTCGGTGTAACCTTTCACACACTTAATACAATTTCCGCCTGTTCTACCCTCGGTCTCCCCTGGTCAATCTACGGACCACGTCCGGGTGTTTCTCCCTATCAATACTAGACTTGAAAACTACTGATTCCGACGTCATTATCTTCGTCTCTCCTCGTCTAGACTCTTTGTTAAACTTTCTTTTCAGTCGTCTTAAACCTCTAAACAAAGTGTTATCTCTACTCCTTCTTCCTCCTTAATTCTTAAAAAACCAAATCCGAAGAGACCACCGAGTCTTCATTTCTTAGACGGACGGTTACGTCCCCTGTACTCAAGTTAGGGACTAGGTCCTTCTAGGGTGTACGACGTCTCGTTGATTCGGACACACGGTGTTGATGACGTCGGGTGTTCGGGTTCTCGGGCACGAGTCGTTGTTCTCTTCAGTGGTGTTACTCTTCGGCCGCGTGGTGTCGATCTCTCGTCGGGGACGAGAGGTGTTGATCTCCTTTCGGGTGTGTCAGTACTACTGGGTCTTATCAGTCTTTGTCAAGTAAAGAAAAGTTCCTTTTTTTTTCATAAGTTTTTCTTCTTTTTTTAAGGACCGAGTACATTGACTCACTTATTACCCTAGAACCGCCTCTTTCCTGTTTGTACCCTCCTTCTCCTTAAAACTCTGAATCCCCTTCCTCCTCCCTCATGGGATTTAAGATCCATATAATGACTGAAGATTAAATTAAGGTAACACCAGTCTCTCCTATTACACATACTGAATTGAAGAAAATTTACGTAACTTGAAATAAAATATCGTGTTTTAGACCAGATGAAACCAATTCATAAGGTATACATAGATCTTTCATACACTTAATGAAATAACCTATCTCACAGGATGTTTACAGTCAATCCACTTCGACGAACTACCACAATAGGTTCAGAAGATGTAGGAACGATTAAAAGACAGATGAATAAGATAGTTAATGATCCTCTTCCCAAACTTTATTTATTCACACTAACACTTAAACAGATGAAGATACAAACGAAGTACATAAAGTTTCGAGACAATATGGTTTATTTGTAATCTTAACAATACAGGAGAACTACTTAACTAGGGAAATAGGAACACTTGACTAGAAGAAATGAAGAACATTATAAGAAACGAGACTTTAGAAAAGAAAATTAAAGGAAAACAAACGTATCATTTAGAAAAAGGTAGGAAAGTCACAATTGGATAAACACGGATACCTAAATTTTACGTAAGAAACATTCGACGTATGACACACGGAAGAGAAATTAGGTCAGAGATGGAAAATTAATCTCCACAAGTTAGGCAAATATAAATAATACTAATAACTATGCCAAACCAATTTCAGACAGTAGAACAACAGAAGATGGAAAGGTTAACTAAGAAACAACGAAAGAGGACAAAAACATACACTAAACCCCACTTAATTTTAAAAAATACAAATGTAAAATTGAGTAAACACCGAAAAAATCGAAAATCATAGAGTAATAAAACCATCAACGAAATCGCAAATACACTTAAAAATTGAATAGTTTTAAATTTAAGTTCACTTTAAAATAAAGAAATTCATAGTTATGTCATATTCTTTGAATATCGTTGTATGAAAATAAAAGAGAGAATCTTAAAAACAACGACAAAAACAGTATGTAATATTTGAAGTTTTAACCCGCCGGTCTAGATTACTTATTTTTACCTCCCGTGGTTCATTTTAGATTTCAAGTCTATTTATGGTTTATTGAAGTGATTTATACAAAGTACGTTATAAATCCTTGTGTATGATTGTTCCATTGTTAATAAACTTTAAGTTTCAATTAACCTGTAGAGTATAAAATAGACCGTTAGTATCGGTATTATGTAACATAAAAACAAATTCATTATTTCGTAGAAAATTTCACTAAAATTATTATTAAAATTCTAGAATATATAAATATGTATGTCAATGATAAAAAGTGAGAAGGAAGTAAAGGTATCTATGAATTAAAGAAAGTCACGGTAAAAAAGAATACATACCTTCTGAAGGAAATCGTAAATAACGTCATGTCCAGACGATACTACTTGAAAAAATGGAAAACATGTAGAATTTTTCAGAAAGAAGACAGAAGTAAAAACTCTTTACAAATCTACTCTTATCTTAAGATAAAAAAAGATTAAACAACTTCGAAGAAAAAAACTCTTATCTTAAGGTCTAACTATCCAAAAAAAATCATAAAATTTCTACAATAAAGTGATACAAGAACGAAGGTAACAAGGATTGTTCTCTAGACGACAGTAGGAAAGAAACAAGGAGATATACATTGTACAGAGAGGAGAGGGATGAAAATTCCAAAAAGAAAAATAATGTCTAAAACTCGTTAAACTATCAAAAGTAAATAATGAAAATAAAAAATTAAACTTCACATTAACGAAATGTTACAACACAATTACTCGTTAGACTAAAACTACACGGAAGTATGTCGAAAGAAATGAAAAAACACACAAAACCCACAACTTTAAGAATCTAGACACCCATATATCAAAAGTAGTTACAACTTATAAAATCCGGTAATAAATAGGTTTATAAAAAACCGAGGTTGAGAGGGAAAACCTCTAAAGTAAATGTATACAATCCGGTGAACTTTAACAGGGTCTTGAGTGACTAAGAGATATAAAAGTTTTAGAAAAAAAGGGGATACATACAAAGTAAAACCTTTAAGATAACCACACTAAAGTTCAAGTGATTAGAAAAGAAACCGTTACAGGTTAAACAGTGATTGGATAGGTTATATAGAAATAAGTTTGTAACAGTAGAAGAAATCTTCATGTTAAACCCAGAAAAATAAAGAGAGTAAAGAGACGAATCGAAAAACTTGTAAATCTTATGTTAATGTCATTGACAAAATTACAGAAATAGATAATGGACAAACACCCTTTGTATCTCCTTGTGTAATTTGTTATGGAGTCCCATATTAGTCATTCCACGTCTTACATCCTTTTGGGTCCTGGTTGATAATTAATGAAATTGGATATTTCATGTACCTTTCTTTTTACAAAATTCTAAAAAGTGGTTTATATTACACTACCCTTAAGGGATCGTGTGAAAGTGACGGTTTTCATGTCCAAGTCAGGGAGTACTCCCTTGATTCTATAGGACGTTCGACGTACCGCGTCAGTTTTATTTCTAAACAACAACAATAAGTCAGCGAGTCAACATAGACTGAGAAACGTTGTGGCACCTGATGTCGTACGGTCTGAAGGGACAGGAAGTGATTGAGGGTCTCGAACGAGTTTGAGTACAGGTAACTTAGGCACTACGGTAGGTTGGTAGAGTAGGAGAGTAGGGAAGAGGAGGAGGGGAGTTAGGTAGGGTCGAGGTCCCAGAAAAAATTACTCAGATGAGAAATGTAGTCCACCGGTTTCATAACCTCGAAGTCGTAGTCAAGAAGGTTACTTATAAGTCCCAACTAAAGGAAATCCTAACTGACCAAACTAGAGGAACGTCAGGTTCCCTGAGAGTTCTCAGAAGAGGTCATGGTGTGTCAAGTTTTCGTAGTCAAGAAACTACTGTTATATGTCGGAACTGTATAAGGAAAGAATCAAAACTTGGTCACTCAACAAGGTACAGGCCAAGATTGATGACGAAGAACTAAACGTATCCCCAAAGAGTCCTCCGTCCATTCCACCAGACCAATCCATCAGGTTAAGAATGTAGGTATGTACTGATGACCTTTTTGGTATCGAAACTGACATGTCTAGAAACAGTCGTTTTTAAAAGATGAAAAGTTATGTGACAGATCCAAACAGTATCGATACTGTTCCTCGTCCGCAGAAAATTAAAGTACCGACGTCAGTGGTAGGTGTCACTAAAACCTCGGGTTCTTTTATATTTCAGACAGTGACAAGGGTAAAAGGGGGGTAGATAAACGGTACTTCACTACCCTGGTCTACGACACTAGAAACAAAAACTTACAACTCAAAATTCGGTCGAAAAAGTGAGAGGAGAAAGTGGAAGTAGTTCTCTAAGAAATTGAGAATAAACGAAAGACGGTAATCCCACCACAGTAAACGTATAGACTCCAATAACTATAAAGAGGGTCGTTAAAACTAAGGTAGAACACGAAGTAGGTTGGACCGTAAAGTGTACTACTTGAGACGTATCTTCAATTTATTCGTTCCACTGTTATATGGTGGAACTGCATGAGGAAAGGGTTAAAACTTGATGACTCAATAAGACACAGACCAAAACTGACAACGAAGAACTAACGTGTCTCCAAAGAGTCTTCCGTCCACTCCACCAGACCATAAGAGTAGAGAAAATTCTTAAAAGATGTCAAACGACACTAGGTGTGTCAGTTTCCGTTACTTTGTCTTCATCTAAGAGAACGAAAAAGATACTAGGTCGTCTACAACCTTTAAACTAGACTTTAAGACTTTAAGAGAACGAAAAAGATACTAGGTCGTCTACAACCTTTAAACTAGAGACCAAGAAGACGGAAAAGATTTAGGTCGAACATGTAGACCTTCAAGAGTCAAGTACATGACAACTTCGGATCGAACTTCCTAAAACTCGATCGTACACTTTACTCGTGTTAACACGCTATCAAACTTGAAAGATACCGTAACGGAAAGAAACCCTAACCTTACTTTGACTTGAAAAGGACAGGACACCGGTGACGACTTAAAAGGTTTAAACGACCGTATAACTCACGTCGTGAGATTGTTGTAGTAGAAAATCCTAAACCTTATCGAGTCGACCTTAAGGTAGTGGACGCGATCGAAATAAGTATCATTACGAAAGATTTATTTGAAATTTTTTCTTAGTAATTTTTTATGTTACACTCCTGAAACAGACTTAGGACTGAACTTCTATATTTGATATATTTTGTGAACACTCTTTTAACCCCTTTAAACTTATGACTGATCTACAATCACTTTGACAATGAGTGAGTCAAAATAGGGTTGAGAAACACTGGGGTACCTGACATCGGGTGGTCCGAGGAGACAGATACCTTAAGAGGTCCGTTTTTATGACCTTACCTATCGGTAAGGGAAGAGATCCTCTAGAAGGACTAGGTTCTTACTTTGGTTCAGAGGACAAACGTCCCTTTAAGAAATAACGGACTCGATTTTTTTTAGTAATTAAAAAATTCTATTTACTAAAACAACAAGAACTTTTGTCTTGAATGTAAAATCTCTATGTATCATTTTATAAATGCTAACTTTATTATACGATGACACTAAACGAAGTCTTATTAGGTCCCTCTCTTTCTCTTCCACTCCTATGTCTTCCTTGTGTACCCGGCACCCTACCATTGACAGTTTGGACTCATTACTCTCGTGTCATCAAGTAATATGATAAGAGAGACGAAAACGTCACAGCAACACAACACAAGTCAGCGAGTCAGTACAGGCTGAGACACGGGATACCTGATATCAGGAGGTCCGAGGACAGGTACTTTAAAGGGTTTGTCCTTATAAACTCACCCGAGGGTAAAGGAAGAGGCCCCCTAGAAGGGTTGGGTCCCTAATTTAGGCTCAGAGGACTCAGAGGACGTAATGACCACTTAAGAAATGACGACTCGGTGACTTCGGGGTGAAAACGTTTTCAACTAAAAAAAAAAGTATTAATTTTTTTAGTCCATAAGAGAAGAGACTTTTCTGAATAGTATACGAGAGGGATGTGGATCATCTTAATTAATACGAGTTCTGACAAGAGGATGGTAGGTTTGTTTAATTTGTGAACAAATAAAAGTTTAACAAGAGGGATTAAGCCAATATTTAAGGAAATCTCGTTTCTAATACAGAATGTGTAAAAGATAAGAAACATAAGGATAGTGGTTGGGTCTCAACCCTACGAGTTATTTACCACCACTTAACCGTCGAGAGATGGGATTGAACGGTTCCACAAATACTGTCTATACGACTGAGACAGCACGACTTAGTTTAAAGTTCAATCTAGAACACACGAAATATTTAAGTTTAGAATGACGTATACCGTTTCCTCGGGTTTTTCAAGATTACATTTTTGAGTCTATTACTTTGACAGTTTTGTTTGGACCTTAGGTCGTCCCTAACCGCCCCAGTCTTCATGACTTTAGCACCATGGCAAGTAACACATGAAGGGGAGGAGTGTTCATACGTAATGTGACTGGAAACGTTTCAGGAAGACAGGACGGGACGGAAAGAGTGTCCTGACGAGATTCAGAGTTCATTCTATCCGGTTAGGTGAACTTTCTCGAAAGAAAAAATTTTTTTTTTTTTTTTTTTGACCGTTCGTCGTATTTCAAATTTCGAGGTTCCGTACTTCCGTAGAATCCCTCGTGTAGTAAAATTGATAACCTTCTACACTGAGACCTACTTTGACAAGTCATCCGTTTCGTACAAACCCGACTAATATGTAAACTGGGAGCTTGTTGTTTCCAAGCCTGTGACGTCTAGGTGAATATGCGTCTATAAAAAGTTATTTATGTCATGAACATAAAAGTGTAAAGTCTAGAAATTTACGTCCCCTTTTAGACACGAACTAATCTCTGATGTTATACACCTTAGTTTTCTTGATCCTTAACTCAGGACTAAGATAGGTTTGAAAAAGTCGGGAGCTCACTCAGTAAATAGTTAAGAAACAAAAACTCAGTCTCTATCGTACTGTCTCCTAAAAGGTGACGTTCCCTTCACCCACCCACTATCTACGGGGAATGGGTGGGTTGGAACAAGTCCCCAGTTGACATATATATACTTATAGAAAAAGGGAAAGAACTTAATGTGTGTGTCGTAGATAATATGGGAACCAAAACACGATCCACGATCACTGTGTCACTCCTGTTCATCCACAGGTTCTGGATGGGAACGTCCGGTGGATTAGGAACCGATAAAAATTCAGAAGTGTATGGGTGTATGAAGGGTGGGGATCCACGAGGAATAAGTACGATAAGTGAGAGGACTAACTGAATAAATAATTTAATAAATGTACAAACACATAAATAGCTAAATAGAAAAATTACTTCTTAAAGTGAAAAAGTTCAAAAGATATACACGAGAATCGTGTGCTGACACCCGTTCGCCGGACACAGTAAATGTTCCTTCCGTTAAAACCCTCCTGGAAGGGCTCGACTGAGGAGGGTTGATAACTACTCTAAATACAAAATTCGGTCTGGTAAAATGTACCACGATTTAAAGTCCTCAACAATATTCCCGCATACAGAGACCTATTAAGTATTCAACATATGACCAAAATATGCTGAAAGACATAAACACAATATAAATTGTTATCGACAATTATTATTCATAGAGAAAGTTTTAAGTGTGTTGAACAAGTGATAAAGTATTGCTGTATGCCGGGTCTACGACCGGGGACCGCCCTAGCCTCACCTGGTCCTCACCACTCCTGATGGACAGACGGTGGAGACCGGAGTTTACCATGGTAGGTCGGCCGATATGCTCTCGTTTTGATGATTACTGTTACTGTTGTTGCTATTCCAATATTATGGTCAGTGACATGATTATATAGGCTCTCACGTTAAGCGTAGGCGGTTTAGCATCATTCGTGATCCTTAGCGTAAGGGCGTTCCGGCGGTCTTCGCCCTGACGTCCCTGACGCCTGCGGCACCGAGAGGATCGCGGGGACTGGCGGGGAACAGCGAGAGCCCGGTCGTCCCACCCGCCCCGGGTGACCCTCCCCGCCTCGGACCGCCCGCCCCGCCCCGCGGCTCGGGTGTCGTCTTCCACCCCGGCTCCCCATCCTCCCCCACCTGACCGCCGACCCGCCCCGCGCGAGCCCGGAGTCGAGGAGTGCGCGGCGTGAGCGTCAGAGTATAGGGCGCGGCGGCCCTCCGGACCGCCGATCACGACAGGCACTAGGCTCCGTCCTCGGCCTCCTCCTTGGCGCCCGCGACTCCATCCGCACACCGGCAGGCGGCGCGCCGGGCCGCGAGAGCGCGGGGCCCAGGCCGGGCGCCCAACACCGCTCCGGCCCCCCGCCACGCGCCTCCGGGCCCGCCCGCCCCGGCCCAGGACCCCCGCCCCTGGCCTGACCGGGCTCCCCGGTCGACCCGACCGGGCCGGCGCCTTCAGCCCCAAGCTCCGCCATGCCCGCGGCGGAGTACGGGTCGAACCAGGGCCCGGAACAGTCGGGCCCTCCACACTTTTGCCGGACGGGGCCCCGCGGGTGCCTGCTCGCCCGCCCCCTGCCGGACCAGGGAGGGTGAAAGCCCCGAGGCCCCGGTCAAGTGGGCGTGTCGGGAGCCCTTGAACAATTATCCTTTCGAACCGTCTCTTTGTTTACGGTTGCAAAACCTTCTTGACTCTCAGTGCAGCAATCCGCGACTCCGAAATAAAAGGAAGGGGCGGGGGACGGGTTGGAGCCGGGCTGAACCGGTTTCTTCCTACACAGTGGTCGAGCCCCGGAGCCCGCCCTAGGGCCCGGCCCGACCCTCGCCCGCATGGACATTGTTTCCATTTGTCCCCGGTCCGTCTGGAGCCGGGACGAGGCACCGACGGTGACCCGGCGGGCCCACCCTGAGGCGCGGCTGGGGCCGGCGGCGGAGCCTCCCCGAAAGAGGACCCCCTGGAGAGCTACCTTTGGTCGACCGGCTGCAACCTCAACTACAACGTAGACGTGAGACGATACGAGTGTAGTAAGGGTTAGGAGACTGAGACCATTTCGAATTCCTTTGACATAGGTCAAAATCACCAGTCGTTTACATTCCCTCTTATTTAACGACAGACATTTAATATTCCATAAAAGAATAATCCTTTACTAGACCTTTGTGCTTTATTTTCAAAAAATTGTAAATTCGTTCTTTTTCTCACTAAACATACGGAAGGTTTTAGACTCCTTCACAAGGAGGAGTTTAGTAAATACATGTTTTGAAGCGGGTTTGGAAGGCACGGTCCGCAAAAAGAAACAAGAACCAATCAGAGTCCGGAGTCAAAGACCTCTCTTGTGGGTGAGGCTCTGGGACTCTTACCGGTATGATCGCGTCTCGAACAGGAAGGTCGAGTCATCCGTCGTCCGAACACAATGTCATCTTGTGACAAAAGAAAGAAAGAAAGATAATATTTAATAGACTTGAATTAAAGAAGGTCCTCATAGATATTGAAAATCACTTTCGGAAAATTTTTTTTAGATGTCTAATGAGGATTAAATATATATGTTAAATAAATGTAAATAACGTAAGATAGGAGAGACCGTGTTCTTGAATTATCGTACTCTACGAACACCTCTTTGAACCTAGAACCCGCGAGTCTTTGACTCATGTCTCCTTTCTTTCAAAATTTTTTTTACCTCTTCGGGAAAAAATTTTTTTTTAACCTCTTTATAAATGGTCTTGGTTGGACCGATAACTCAAGTTTTTATCGAAATAATGTTCATTAGACTTGTAATTCCTCAATTTCTAAAAAAACATAAGTATAAACGTTTAAAATTTTACGTCGACTGTAAAACTTCTCACTTTCCGGATAGACTGAAATAAAATCAGACTTAATTAAACCGGAATTATAAAAATCGACTTTGGTGATGGGATTCTCTTACTTTCAAAACAAAGTCGTTCTTACCTTATTTCTTCTACTCATTATAGTCCTATACCCCATGAACCACCCCCGCCCATGGAAAAGTTTGGTATTGAAACGGAAATTTGTGAAGTGTAATGGAAACCGTCTGTTAAATGAGACCATACCAGGGACAGTGGGAAGTTGTGCGTTGAATTTCGAAATGAAGGAGAGACTTCGAAAAGAACTGTAGGATTGGGGTGGGGTGGTGGTGGACCTTATCTTGACTGGTGGCAAAACCAATACTGGAAGGAGATTTAATCTCTACACCAACTGTAAAACCTGGTCTATTAAGAAAAACACCTCCGATAGGACACGTAATATCCAACAAATCGTCGTAAGGACTGGAGATCAATTATCAATGGTCCTCAGGGGGAGGTGTGTGTATGTTAACACTGTCAGTGTGTAGGGTGTGTCAACATTGTGAGTTTTTACAAAGGTCTGTGAGGGTCTACAGGGGACCCTTTCAGTTTTAGTGGGGGTGAACTCTTAGTGACAAGATTTACCTGACGACAGAATTGTGATCCCTGTTTACGTAACAGTAGTAAACGGAGACACAGTCAAACGAGACGATCCAAACTTCGATTCTCGTCAGTAAGTAAACAAGTCGTTTGTACACTCCCTCCCGGACGAAACGGTCCGTCTGTACTTAAATCCAGACCTTTATGTCGTCATTTTCGACGTCTACAATAGAGACGTGAGAACCTGGTACGTCAGATTTCTCTCACTATCTGTACATATTAATATGTTAAGGGGTAATGTCAACACTATCCAAGTTCTTCTTCATGTCCATGAGTGTCATGACTGGATCAAACCTTTGATCCCTTGCAAAGGAACCCTTTATTGGAAATTCCACTCCATCTGAGTTCTTTTTTATCTTCAATGTTCCGCTTCGAATCCCCCTGTCGGACGCCTTACAGACGTCGCCCCAGGATGAGGGAGGGGGTCGCCGGTCAAAAGGGTATGGAAGGTTTCCCCAGTAGTGACAATCATCAAAATACATAGTAAGATCTGTAAAAGATCTTAACAGTAAGATCTTTACAGTAATTGTAAGTTCGTTTGTGTATGAGAAAGACAACAAATGTGTTTGTCGTATGACCATATGTGACAAGACAAAGAACAAAACAAGAGAATTGCTACAGGATCTTTAGAAAGGTAAGATCATACATCACAAGAATAAGAAAACTTACTGACAGATCATAAGGTAACATATCTATGTGGTGTCTAATAAATTGGTAAGAAGATAACTCCCTGTAAATTTAACAAAGGTCATTAAATGATATTCTTTATCATATTACGTATACGATCAAGTATACACACACTTATATAAACATCCTATTTAAGGATCTTCACGTTAACAACCCAGTTCATACATATGTGTGTTTGTAAACATTTATAAACACCAACATTTTCTAATAAGAATAGTTCAACCTTTCTTACTCACTTACAACCCTCTTTTTACTAAGATTCTAATGTCACACGATATCCCACTTAACGTAGATTTTAACGAAAAACTTCGGGATGAGGGATTACACTGATATAAACTTCCATCATAAATCCTCTATTAATTCCAATTTACTCCAGTATTCCCACCCCGGGATTAGGTTATTTTAACCACCGGAATGTTCTTCTCCTCCTTCCCTTCCGGTACACTCGTGTGTCACTCTTACATCGGTAAATGTACGGTCCGTCTCAGGAATGGTCTTTGGTCGGAACGGTTTGTAACTATACCCTCCAGATAGGAGGTCTTGATATTCTTCTGTTTAAAGACAACAAATTCGATAGGTCAGACACCATAAAATAACACCGTTGAACTCGACCGATTATGACAGTTGAAAATCCTAGGTGACCCCTAACCAAGACCCTGGGAGAACCTATGGTTTTAGGTACCCACGAGTTCAGGGAATATATTGTACCACATCATGTCAGTCCGGAGGTATAGACGTCCAAACGTAGGTATCTATGACTCCTTTTGATGTGATACCTTTCCATCTCTTTTTGACCATCGACCCTGGTTCGACTATTGTCTCCCTTTCTTCCCTGCACCTATCTACGTTCCCTATATACGTCCTCCACATTAACTATCCTAAACTACTCACCATACCATGTTCGTCACTCTTTCTCTTTATGTACGTATCCTACTTCGGGTCCAAAGAACGAACGGGTCGGTCCACTTACCACGACCATGGACGTGATCTCTTGTAACCTTCTTGTTTACCAACTCCATCAAATTTAATCCAAGTGAAACCCTGACCACTCTTCATCTCTACAGTATACTCGTAAACGATTAAGTTTAGGTCTCGGGTCTTCTCACCCTACTTGTCTCCTATGTGTATGAATCCACATTTAACTTCCTGTATCTACCTTAATTGGCAGTCTCTCCAACATGTGGGAGTCGGGTGTCGACTTAGACGAAATGTCTAAACACAACAAAAAGTGTATGTCACCACCACCACCAACAAATTAAAACTCAATCAACGGTCATTAAATTTTACACTTTTAAAGGGTACTTTTAGATCTAAACCCCGAAAAGAATTTTCATACTTCTACATCGTGATGACTTGACCGAAAGGGTACACCCTTGTTAACTCGTGTCCACTAGGGTCGACGACAGGTCAGGTGGTTTCTCGGATGGTGACGGATTCTGAAAAAGGACCGGACGAAACAAATAAGAGACTGGGATTTCCGTAAACTCACACCTTAGGGACGACATCCCTCTCTCATACCTTATCACTAAGAGTAAAAGCACCGTGTACTTTTGTGACTTACCAATTTTTTATGACAACGACCTCGGATGGAGTCTTTAAAGAAAAAGACAAACAACAACAAATCAACGATCCAAGACAGGTTGAGAGGTTGGGAGGTCTGACATCGGGTGGTCCGAGGAGATAGGAACCCTAAAAGGTCCGTTTCGTATGACCTTACCCAACGGTAAAAGAAGAGGTCCCCTTAGAAGGGGTGAGTCCCCAGTATGGACTCAGAGGACACACCGTCCGTCTAAGAAATGTAGACCCGGAGATCCCTCCGGGGATAAAGACAAATAAAATAGACTTAACGTTGGAACCTAAAAATTTCAGGAGTCCACAAAGGTGACTCGTCACCTTCAACTCTTGGTAGTCTCTGACTCTCCTCCCGAGTCGGGATCGTAAAGTTTCAACCCAGGTCCTCCCATCGGGGTCCTTTCACTACTCTTCACCGTTCTCTCCATGTCACCTACCATTGGACGAACGGCAATTCCACACGTTTGAATTGGGTTATGTGAACTTCAACAAAGATCAATCTACTTTCACAAGATTTGTCGTCCATATGAACGACAAACAAAATATACATACGTATATAAGACAAGTAATGACGTATTTCAATATGTATGTTTTTTGTCCGAAATGAATCATCCGGTAAATTTCTTAAAAGTTCTCATTAAATTTGACATAAACTAAAAACAGAATCTTTGAGTGAAAGTTTAAATTAAGGTCAAATTTTACCCAGTACTTTCCGTTCCTTTCTCATAAAATTTTTCTCCTCAGGAGTTCATTTCTACATCTGGTTTTTACTATGTAACTTAAATCGTTCTACCTCAGAAACTGGAGTCATTGTTGACGAAATCTAACTTTTTTCGTCTTTGGTCTAACTTCACTTATCTTTCATTCCTTTACCTTTAACACTTACAACCTTTTTAGAAAACTCTTCAAATGGGTTGTCTCCTCAATACTCCCTTTTCCTCCACAGAATATACAGAGACACCCTCCGCGAATCGGACACAACAATGGGTTTACGAAGAGGACTGAAAAGTTCCTCCATAGAGTCTCCACGGACTAATGGGGAGATGGGGTAAAGTTCCCCAGAACAAACGTAAATAAAACCTCTGAAACACAAAAAGGGACTTCTCCATAAAAAGGTCCTGAGAACTCTGAGTCTATAACCACTAATACGGGAATCAGACAAAGAATAGACCTTTCGGTAGCTAGGATTTCCGGTCGTCGTGAGGTCACTGGGACTGCAGTAGAAAAGTCACTTAACTACTTGTTTCTGGTCTAACAGTCGTACAACTTTTACATTGTGAGTCGAACCAGTCCCTTATACATAGATACACAGTAAGGATCCTCATCAGAAACGTCGATAATAAAAAAGGATTAATTGAAATAAAACGTCAAACCAAAAGGTCAACGTGCGTACATTGTAAAGACTATGAAACTTTAGAAATAGTGACTATCACTAATTTTCCATACCTATATTCAACCTCCTAATCCGGGAGTAACTCGAGTCTTATTCGCTTGTCGTTTGTTTGAAACCAAAGGTCTTCCGACAAACTTACGACAACGGACTTCTCAACTCCAATCTCACTGAGAGACCTCACCCAACAGTACGTTTACAAGTGATGGTTAGACAGAAAATAGGTAAAGACGGAGTAACCGTTACCATTAGACTGTGTCCTTCCAAATTTCCAGTCAAAATGTGTAGTATAAAGATTCTCAACACTGGATGGTCGTCCTATCTTTAGTGTCCCAAACCTTTTACGGTTCCTAACAATCACTTTTTACCCCAAATAATCAACTTCCGTATTTGGGGTAATCGACATGAGAAAAACGTTTGTCATAGTAGAGTATTCCCTAACAGGAAGTGTCGACAGTAACCAAGTAGTCAATACACTTATTACCAATTGAAAATTTACTTCCTACTGAAACACTATACTTATCGTCTGGAACCACATTCTTCCAAATGTAACCCTTCAGATACTATTCTTTTATAAAACGAATCTTTGAAAAGACACGAATCAGTTAACATCCTTAAGACAATAGTGTTTATATTAATCCATGATCCTCCTCTCACTTTTTCAACCGAATTTCGAGTTGTAAGTCTTTTGCTTCTAGTACCGTAGACCAGGGTAGTGAAGTACCCTTTACCTACCCCTTTGTCACAGTCTGAAATAAAAACCCCCGAGATTTTAGTGGTGTCCACCACTGACGTCGGTACTTTAATTTTCTGCGAATGAGGAACCTTCTTTTCAATACTGGGTGGATCTATCATAACTTTCCGTCTCTGCAATGAAACGGTAAATCAGTTCCGATACCAAAAAGGTCATCAGTACATACCTACACTCTCAACCTGACACTTCTTTCGACTCGCAGTTTCTTAACTACGAAAACTTGACACCACAACCTCTTCTGAGAACTCTCAGGGAACCTGACGTTCCTCTAGGTTGGTCAGGTAAGACTTCCTCTAGTCGGGACCCATAAGAAACCTTCCTTACTACGATTTCGACTTTGAGGTCATGAAACCTGTGGAGTACGCTTCTCAACTGAGTAACCTTTTCTGAGACTACGACCGTCCCTAACCCCCGTCCTCCTTTTCCCCTGTTGTCTCCTACTCTACCGACCTACCGTAGTGGCTGAGTTACCTGCACTCAAACTCACTTGAGGTCCTCAACCACTACCTGTCCCTCCGGACCGCACGACGCTAAGTACCCCAGCGTTTCTCAGCCTGTGCTGACTCGTTGACTTGACTTGATTGACTATGGACAACCGAGGGGTCCACCGTGTTCACCATTTCTGAGACGGACGGTCACGTCCTCTGTGTTCTTTGTACCTAAGTTAGGGACCCAGCCTTTCTATGGGACCTCTTTCTTTACCCTTGAGTGCGGTCATAAAGAACGGACCTTTCAAGGTACCTGTCTCCTCGGACCACCCGAAGTTAGGTACTCCAACGTTTCTCAGTCTGTACTGACTCGTGCATGTGTGTGTGTGTGTGTTACGCACGTGCACGTATGTGTGTGTGTGTGTGTGATATGGACTACCACGATCTACCTCCCTTTTCAAGTGACGGTTTCAACAGGTCTCGTGGAAACCAAACATTTCCTCTGTCACCACCGTACCATTCTCTTAACTCAGTCAAGAACCCACGTACCGGAATGAGACAGTTCACACTCGACACACTAAATAACAAAAATAACTCAATTTTAAGTACATTGTATTTTAATTGGTAAAATTAGTAAAATTTCACATGTTAAGTCACTTAGCGTTATGTAAATGTCACAACTTGTTGGTAGTGGTAATAGATTAAGGTCTTGTAAAAATAGTAGGGTCTCCCTTTGGGACATGGGTAATTCGTCAGTGAGGGGTAGGGAAAGAGGGGGATAAAGGACCACTGGTGGTCAAACGAAAGAAAGAGATACTTCAACAAATAAGACCTGTAAAGTATATTTACTTTAGTGTCTTATACACTGAAGGACACAGTCCGAAGAAACTAAATCATACTGCAAATATTCCAAGTAGGTACTACATCGTACACAAGGAAAGAAACTTATTATAGGTAAGGAAAGAAACTTATTATTAAGGTAACTTCCCTATATGGTGTAAAACAAATAGGCAAATAGTCAACTACCCGTAAAGGTAACAAATATGGAAGACCGATGACCTTTACCACGATGGTTCTTGTAAACACACGTTTAAAAACGGACTTATAGACAAAGTCACGAAAACACATATATGGACCTCACCTTAACGACCTGGTATACCATTAAGATATAAATAGAAAAACTCATTGGTGGTATGACAAAAGGTGTCGTTGACGTGGTAAAATGTAAAGGTGATAGTCACAAACTTTCAAGGTCAAAGAGGTACAGGAGCAGTTGTGAACAATAAAAGACCCAAACAAAACCAAAACCAATATCGGTAGGATCACCCACACTTCACTATAGAGTGACACTAAAACTAAACGTAATGGAATTACGACACGTAGAAAATTACACAAAAAACCGGTAAAATAACCTCTCTACAGAAAAGTTCAAGAATCGGACAAAAAATTAACCCAACAGACGGGAAAACAACAACACATCAAATCTCAAGAAATATATAAGACCAATGGTCTGGGAACAGTCTATATACTAGGAAGTCGTTGATGGTTCTCAGAAGGTAAGATAATTATCACGGATCACTCAGTACTGCATTGATCTCCTGATCCTGAGTCGGTCAGTGTCCTGGGGTCCACGTTTTCTATAAACCTATCCAACATGGGTATGTCTTAACTTTCATAAAAAAAGAACAACTCGTACATGAACAGTTTAAGACAATAACAAGGAGAGTTTAAATTCCTATCGACAAGATCCATACACTCGATATCAAAAGTTATACTTTCTCAAAAGTCCGTAACTTCCTCTTACTTTCGTCAAGAAAAATAACCTGGTTATTAAAATGTAAAGTAACATGGTTGAAATTTGAAGATTTTGATTCTGATAAAGGACTTAGTCACCAATCACTAAAGTAAGTGAAATCAGTTGTTTATAAATAACTCAATAGTGATACAGGGACCGACAAATGGTTGATGATCTCTATGTCACGGAACACTATGTTTGGGTTTGAGAGAGAACTGGGAGGAGAACTAGGGAGAGGTGTAGACAAGGAGAGACAACAGAGTGAATGACCCTCTGTCAATCCAAGGAAAGGTGGTCAGAGAGAACTCGGGAGGAGAGAGAACTCAGTCCTGAAATGGAAGTTGTAACGACTGAGGTCACTCATTCAAAAGTCAGAAAAAGGACGAACTGGAAAGTTGTCGTAAAATGTATCAACAAATAAGGAAAGAAACTTTATGAAAGTAGTAAATCAAAGGTTTTATGATGTAAGAGACCTAAAGAAGGATGGAATGACTACTAAGAAAGAGTCAGAAAAACGAGTAAGGAGTAGTAGAAGGACTGGAGACTCTCAACCTCACGACGAATAAGGACTTTGAAGACCACAAGGAATAGTTGGGATAAAGGAAAAGTAAAATGGGTCAGAGCACTACAATTTATCTATGGTTTCTGATGGTAAAAAAAGGAGGTTCAATGTGGAGAGGAGACTTGGAGTGTAGACAATAGATTCATGGATGAACTGGAGAGGTAAACCGACAGACTGTCCATAGAGTTTTGACTTGAGGACTAGAAGGGGATATTTTGGGTGAGAAGGGTGTCGGACAGGATAGAGTCATTTATCGTCGAGGGAAGAAGGTCTTCGGGTCCGGTTTTTATAACCGTAGTAGAGACTGAGTGAAGAGAAAGTGGGGTGTAAGTCAGGTAGTCGGTTGAGAGAACCGAGACGGTTCTCTTACGTAGATCTTAACCGTTGTAGGGTTATAGAGGTGACGAAGATGGAACAGGTCTGGTGGTAACATAGAGTAGACCTAATAACGGTATCGGAAAAAAGGGGAGAAAGATGGGAACGAGAGGACCATCGATCTCCCTGGGGTAATTTTCATTCAAGAGCCTGAACCAAAGGTACACCGGACTCCACCTCCGCAAGGTGAACTCCTGGGAATACCACAGACTCCAGCTGACTTACAAATGTATAATTATTTCCGATTACAAAAAACACATGAATGATGAACGGTCCGTGACAAGGTCCACGAAGGGACCTACTTTCATACTCTGGACACGTAGTTGGGATGGTTCATCTAAGAAATGACGACTCGGTGGATAACCTTCTGTCTTCTTGTGTCCGTCCTCTAGTTTGGGACTCGGAAACCTCACCCTCGTGACCGAGGTTATGGGATCTAATGTTCTCTTGATTGGGATACCTCATAGTTTATCACTATTGAGTGTGTTTCCTTTGGTGAACTTATGTTCTGGGTCGTAGTGGATTGGTGGTCACTGTGGGACACGTCCTGCGGAGTAGATTTGTTGTTTGATTTGTTTTTATGTTTGGTTTAGTCGTCGTCTGTCCTAATCGTGGAGTGAGTCGGAACGGGTAGTCTCCTTTTTGTTTGTTTGTTTTTGAGTCGTGTTTAGAGTGGGATATCCTTCGAATGTGTTTGGTGACCTGGTTGGAATCCTCTCGTTTTTGGTTTTCCTTTTCTTAAGTCGGAACTTCGGACTCTTTTCCTCTGGAGTTTGTGTTATTCAATTTTTTTTATTACTTTTCCGTCTCTTTATAATTGTCTTTACTTCCTTGTTTGATCTTTGTGTCTTCGGGTTTATTTACTTCTCATTTATCCGTTTGGTGGACTTTTTCTTAAGTCTTATTACTACCATTTCCACCAGTTTTTGGAACTTTTGTTTTACCTCTTTTACGTTCTTAGTTAATTGTTGCTGGATCTTCTTAATTTCTTATTTGTATGTCGTTGTTGTGTTAATGATTTTAATTTTTATGAGATCTTCCTTAGTTATCGTTTTATAGACTTCGTCTTCTTGTTTAGTCACTCGACCTTCTATTTTACCACCTTTATTGAAGACTTCTCGTCTTATTTTTCTTACTTTTCTTTACTCCCATCAGAGTCTCTGGAGACCCTGGTATAGTTTACGTGGGTGTAAACTTAATATCCCCAGGGTCTTCTTCTTCTCTTTTTCTTTCCCATACTCTTTTGAAAACTTCTCTAATATTAACTTTTAAAGGGGTTGTTTCGTTTCCTCAGTTAGTTCAGGTTCTCCGTGTTTCTCCGGGTATATCCTATTTGGGTTCCTCTTTGTACGGTTCTGTGTATGATTAGTTTGATTGTTTCTGATTTGTGTTTCTTTCTTATAATTTTCGTCGTTCTTTCTTCGTTGGTCATTGTATGTATGAATTGAATACGAATTGTCGACTAGAAACTCGTCTTTGAGACGTCCGGTCTTCCCTTACCGTCCTATATAAATTTCATGACTTTCCCTTTTTAGATGTTGGCTCTAATGACATGGGTCGTTCCTAGAGTAAGTCTTAACTACCTCTTTAGTTTTCGAAAAGTCTGTTCGTTTTCAATTCTCTTCAGTCATGGTGGTTCGGTCGAAATATTGTTTACAATTTTCCCGTATAAATCAGTCCTTTATGTTCTCTTCTCTTTTCCAGATGTAGTTGGTGTTTGTTAATCTTTTACCGTTATCCTTATATATATATATATATATATTAATGAGATTTACATTTACCTAATTTACGAGGTTGGTTTTCTGTGTCTGACCGACTTACCTATGTTTTTGTTCTGGGTAGATATATACAACAGATGTTCTTTGGGTGTAGTCTGGATTTCTGTGCATATCTGACTTTCACTCTCCTACCTTTTTATATAAGACACGTTTACCCTTCGTTTTCTTTCGACCTCATCGTTAGGAATATCGTTTGTTTTATCTAGTGTTTTATTTCTTATAATATTCTCTATTCTTCCTGTGATGTATTACTAGTTCCCTAGTTAGGTTCTCCTTCTGTATTGTTAACATTTATAGATCCGTGGGTCGTATCCTCGTGGAGTTATGTATTCTGTTTGTGATTACCTGTATTTTCCTCTTTACCTGTCATTGTGTCATTATCATCCTCTGAAATTGTGGGGTGAGTGTGGTTACCTGTCTAACAGTTTTGTCTTTAAATTATTCCTCTGTGCATAATTTACTATGTAATCTACTCCACCCATAATAACTATAGAAGTCCTGTAAGGTAGGTTTACGTCTTATGTGGAAGAAGAGTTCACGTGTACCTTGTAAGGGGTCCTATCTGGTGTAGAAGTCAGTGTTTAGTTTGGATTCATTTAAATTTTAATTTTAATATAGTTCGTATAAGAGACTGGTGTTACTCTGATCGATACTCTGATCTATAGTTAATGTTCTTTTTTGACATTCTTTGTTTTTGTGTACCTCTAATTTGTTGTGTAAAGATTATTGGTTGTCCAATGACTTCTTTAGTTTCCCCTTTAGTTTTTGAAAGATCTTTGTTTATTGTTACTTTTGTACTGTTGAGTTTTGGATACCCTACGTCGTTTCCGTCAAGATTCTCCATTCAAATGTCGTTATGTCAGGATGAAGTTATTTGTTCTTTTTGCTTATCTGTTGGATTGAAATGTGGATTTTGTTGACCTTTTTCTTCTTGTTTCTTTTAAGGTTTTAATCATCTTCCTTTCTTTAGTATTTCTAGGATCGTCTTTATTTACTTTTTCTTTAGTTTCTTTGTTATCATTTCTAATTATTTTGATTTTCGACCAAGAAACTCTTTTACTTGTTTTAACTGTTTAGGAAACGGTCTGAGTAGTTCTTTTTGTCTCTCTTCTTAGTTTAGTTGTTTTAATCTTTACTTTTTCCTCTCCAATGTTGTCTGTTATGTCTTTATGTTTCCTAATATTCTCTGATAATACTTGTCGATATACCGTCATTTTACCTATTGGACCTTCTTTACCTGTCTAAGAACCTTTTCAAGTTAGAAGGTTCTGACTTGGTCCTTCTTTATCCTTAATACTTGTTGGGTCAATGTTCGTGATTTTAACTTCGATACTATTTGTCAAGAGGGTTTCTTCGCTTTCGGGTCCTGGTGTATCGAAGTGTCCTCTTAAGACAGTTTGTAAATCTCTTCTCGATTACGGATCGGAAGATTTTGAGAAAGTTCTTTAACGTCTCCTTCCTTGTGAAGGTTTGAGTAAGAAACTCCGGTGGTAGTGGGACTATGGTCTTGGTCTGTTTCTGTTGTGTTTTTCTCTTTTGATGTCCGGTCATAGTGACTACTTGCATCTACGTTTTTAGGAGTTGTTCTAAAATCGTCTGTCTTAAGTCATTGTGTAGTCTTTCGAGTATGGTACTAGTTCAACCCAAATAAGGTCCTTACGTTCCTAAGAAGTTACATACATTTAGTTAGTTACACTATGTGGTATAATGGTTAACCACTATTGTTAACTTTCTATTTTTGGTATACTAGTAGAGTCATCTAAGTCTTTTCGGAAACTGTTTTAAGTCGTGGGTAAATACAATTTTGAGAAGGTTTTTACCCGTATCTTTCTTGGATGGAGTCGTATCATTTTCGGTACATACTATACGGATGTCGTCTGTAATAAAAGTTACCACTTTTCCACTTTCGTAAGAGGGATTCTAGTCCTTCTTCTGTTCCCACAGGTGAAAGTGGTGATAACAACTTGTATCAAGACCTTCAGGACAGATGTCGTTAGTCTCTTCTTTTTCTTAATTTTCCTTAGGTGTAGTCTTTTCTTCATCATTTCGTGAGTGACAAACGTGTACTGTACTATGACATGTAAGTCAACTCAAGTCCACGAGTCAGCACAGGCTGAGAAACGCTGGGGTACTTAGCGTCGTGCGGTCCGGAGGGACAGGTAGTTATTGAGTGTCTCAAGTGAGTCTGAGTGCGGGTAACTCAGTCACTACGGTTGGTCGGTAGAGTAGGAGACAGTAGGGGAAGAGGAGGACGGGGGTTAGGGAGGGTGGTAGTCTCAGAAAAGGTTACTCGGTTGAGAAACGTACTCCACCGGTTTCATGACCTCGAAGTCGAAATGGTAGTAAGAAGGTTTCTTTAGGGTCCCGACTAGAGGAAGTCTTACCTGACCAACCTAGAGGAACGTCAGGTTCCCTGAGAGTTCTCAGAAGAGGTTGTGGTGTCAAGTTTTCGTAGTTAAGAAGCCGTGAGTCGGAAGAAGTGTCAGGTTGAGAGTGTAGGTATGCACTGTCTCCTTTTTGGTGTCGGAACTGATCTGCCTGGAATCAGCCGTTTCATTACAGAGACGAAAACTTATACGATAGATCCAACCAGTATTGAAAAGAAGGTTCCTCACTCACAGAAAATTGAAGTACCGACGTCAGTGGTAGACGTCACTAAAACCTCGGGGTTTTTTATTTCAGACTGTGTCAAAGATGACAAAGGGGTAGATAAAGGGTACTTCACTACCCTGACCTACGGTACTAGAAGTAAAAGACTTACAACTCGAAATTCGGTTGAAAAAGTGAGAAGCGAAAGTGAAAGTAGTTCTCCGAAAAATCAAGGAGAAGTGAAAGACGGTATTCCCATCACAGTAGACGTATAGACTCCAATAACTACAAAGAGGACCGTTAGAACTAAGGTCGAACACAAAGAAGGTCGGGTCACAAAGAGTGCTACATGAGACGTATCTTCAATTTATTCGTCCCACTGTTATATGTCGGAACTACATGAGGAAAAGGATAAACCTTGGTCAGACAACAAAGTACAGGTCAAGATTGACAACGAAGGACTGGACGTATGTCTAAAAAGTTCTCCGTCCAGTCCACCAGACCATAAGGGTAGAGAAAGTCTTACAAGGTGTCAAATAACACTAAGTGTATCAGTTTCCGAAACCGTCTCAGTTATTTCGTCTTTATCTACAAAAAGACCTTGAGCGAACGAAAAAGGTACTAGGTCGTCTACAACCTT
>SJYO01020080.1:110899059-110955304 GCA_006410555.1 Capra ibex | reverse complement strand
TGACACTATAACTTACCAAACGGAACCTTTACTTGTCTCTAGTAAGACACCAAAAACTCTAACGTACGTTCATGACGTAAAGTCTGAGAAAACAACTGGTACTACCGATGAGGTAAAGAAGACTCCCTAAGGACGGGCGTCATCATCTATATTACCAGTAGACTCAATTTAAGTGGGTAAGGTCAGGTAAAACCAAGCGACTAAGAATCTTACAGTTACAAGTGGGAACGGTAGAGAACAAACTCGTGAGGGTTAAACGGAACTAAGTACCTGGACTGTAAGGTCCAAGGATACGTCATAACGAGAAATGTCGTAACCTGGAACGAAGATAGTGGTCAGTGCAGGCGTCGACCCATAACAAAAACGAAACTGAGGTAGGGAAGTAAGAAAGACCTCAAAAGAGGTGACTAGAGGTCATCGCACAACCCGTGGATGACTGGACCCCTCAAGGAGAAAAGTCATAGGATAGTAAAACGGAAAAGTATGACAAGTACCCCAAGAGTTCCGTTCTTATGACTTCACCAAACGGTAAGGGAAGAGGTCACCTGGTGTAAGACAGTCTAGAGAGGTGGTACTGGGTGGGTAGAACCCAACGGGGCGCCCGTACCGAATCAAAGGAACTCAATCTATTCCAACACCAGGATCACACTAATCTAACTGATCAAAAGACACTCATACCAAAGTCACACAGACGGGAGACTACGGGAGAACGTTGTGGATGGTAGAATGAAACCAAAGAGAATGGAACCCGTACCCCATAGAGAAGAGCGGACGAGGTCGTTTCGCGTCGACGACGAGGAATGGAACCTGCTTCCCATAGAGGAGTTGGGATTTATAGCACAGTCTTTTTAATGATCCGAATTAGTCACTTAAATCGTTTCAACATCCTATGTTCTAGTTATGTGTCTTTAGTGAAGGTAAAGAAACTTGATTGTTACTCTTAGTTTTACTCTTTAATTCCTTCGTTAGGGTAAGTGACAACGTTGTTTTCCTTAATTTATAGATCCTTATATGAATGGATTCTTCTGTTCTCTTGAGATGTGTCTTTTAATATTCTGTGACTACTTTCTTTAGTTTTCTACTGTATTTTGACTACTTCTCGATAAGGTACAAGGACCCATCCTTCTTAGTTATAATACTTTTACTGATGTAATGGTCTGTGTTAGATGTCTAGACTACGTTAGGGATAGTGTAATGCTTACCGTAAAAAGTGTCTTGATCTTGTTTTTAAAGTGTTAAGTATACCTTTGTGTTTTCGGGGGTTTATTGGTTTCGTCAGAACTTTTTCTTCTCACCTCGACCTCCTTAGTTGGAAGGACTGAAGTCTAAAATGATGTTTCCATGTCAGTAGTTCTATCATACCTTAACCGTGCTTTTTGTTTTTATGTCTGGTCACCTTTTTCTTGTGGGTCTTTATTTGGGTACGTGGAATACCCATGGAATAAAAACTCTTTCATCCGTTCTTATATGTCACCCCGTTTCTGTTGGAGAAGTTATTTACCACGACCCTTTTGACCTGTCGATACATTTTTTCTTACTTTAATCTTGTGAAGGATTGTGGTATGTGTTTATATTTGAGTTTTCTCTAGTTTCTGGATTTACATTCTGGTCTCTGACATTTTGAGAATCTCCTTTTGTATCCGTCTTGTACGTTACTGCATTTAGTTTCGTTCTAGGAGATACTGGGTGGACGATCTCATTACCTCTATTTTTGTTTTCATTCGTTCACCCTGGACTAATTTGGATTTTCGAAAACGTGTCGTTTCCTTTGATATTCGTTCCACTTTTCTCTTGGGAGTCTTACCCTCTTTTATTATCGTTTACTTTGTTGACTGTTTCCTACTTAAAGGTTTTATATGTTCTTCGAGTATGTTGAGTCACGGTCCTTTTGTTTGTTGGGTTAGTTTTTCACCCTTTTTCTGGATTCGTCTGTAAAGAGGTTTCTTCTGTATGTCTACCGATTGTTTATGTACTTTTCTACGAGTGGTAGTGAGTAATAATCTCTTTACGTTTAGTTTTGATATTACTCTATAGTGGAGTATGGTCAGTCTTACCGGGAGTAGTTTTTCAGATGTTTGTTATTTACGACCTCTCCCACATCTCTTTTCCCTTACGAGAACGTGACAACCACCCTTACATTTAACTATGTCGGTGATACCTTCTACCATACCTCTAAGGAAATTTTTTTTGATCCTTATTTTGGTGGTATACTAGGTCGTTAGGGTGAGGATCCGTATATGGGACTCCTTTAGTTTTATCTTTTTCTGTGTACATAGGGTAACAAGTAACGTCGTGATAAATGTTATCGATCTTGTACAGATAGTTGTCTACTTACCTATTTCTTCAACACCATGTATATAAGTCACCTTATAATGTGTCGGTATTTTTCCTTGTGTAAACTCAGTCAAGACTACTCCACCTACTTGGATCTTGGAAAATATGTCTTACTTCACTCAGTCTTTCTCTTTCTCTTTGTAGCATAAGATTGTGTGTATAAACCTTAGATCTCTTTACCAGTCTCTTCCGTTACCGTGGGGTGAGGTCATGAGAACGGACCTTTTAGGGTACCTGCCTCCTCGGACCATCCGACGTCAGGTACCCCAACGATTCTTAGCCTGTGCTGACTTGTTGAAGTGAAAGTGAAAAGTGAAAGTACGTGACCTCTTCCTTTACCGTCGGGTGAGGTCACAAGAACGGACCTCTTAGGGTCCCTACCACCTCGGACTACCCGACGGCCGATACCACAACGTGTCTCAACCAGTGTTGACTTCGTTGAATCGTCGTCGTCGTCGTCTCTTTACCATGACTCCTTAAATACATGTCCCGTCACCTCTTTGTCTATATCCCTTATCTGATACCTGTACCCTTATCCCCTCCTCTCCTACTTTACATATCTTTCTCATTGTACCTTTGAATGTAATGGTATACATTTTATCTATGGGTTACCCTTAAACGACATACCAAGTCCTTTGAGTTTCTCCCCGAGATATAGTTAGATCTCCCTACCCTACCCGTCTTCTACCCTCTCTCCAAGTATTTCCTCCCCTATATACATAAGCATACCGACTAAGTACAACTCCAAACTGTCTTTTGTTCAAGAAATTTCGTTAATAGGAAGTTAATTTTTTTTAAAAAAAATTCATTCAAGAGATTAGTCTCCAAAATGTGAATAGATGTTCCGCGACGTATTAGCTTTGGGGGAAAATGAAGAGACTAGAGTAGAGGACGATGAGAGGGAACACGAATGAAACAGGGTCAGGGGTTACATGGAACATGAAGGAAGTTGTTTCGTCCATGTAGGGAGGGGGTCCTGGAAACGAAAGGGTATTACAGATGTTTCGAGGAAGAGAGCCCAGAAACGAATTCAAGTGAAAGGGGTCGTAAGTAAAGAGAAAGTTTAAGAAGAGGAGTCTCGGGAGCCATCAGAACTCACAAGAAGGGTTGAGGGTTCTAGCTCGTGACTCCGATAAAGAGAGGGAAGATAAACAACTAGGTAGAAATTCGAAAGAAAACTTGTTCAAGGGGTCAACAAAAAAAAAATTTCGTCAAACTTTTGACGAACAGACACTTCAATCTTTATTTTTTGCCTCTAATCACAGACACTTACCCAAAATGAATCTTTAGTATCGTTTTCGTGACTCGGGAAGGTAAAGTACTAGTGTCTGTAAGGGATAAAGTGTCGGAACTCCTACCTCGGGAAATAAAAGAACCCGAGGTTTTAGTAACGTCTACCACTGACGTCGGTACTTTAATTTTCTGCGAACGAGGAACCTTCTTTTCGATAATGTTTGGATCTGTCGCATAACTTTCGTCTCTGTAATGAAACGGTTGTTTCCAGACAGATCAGTTTCGATACCAAAAAGGTCATAAGTACATACTTACACTCTCAACCTGATATTTCTTCCGACTCGTGACTTCTTAACCACGAAAACTTGACACCACGACCTCTTCTGAGAACTCTCAGGGAACCTGACGTTCCTCTAGGTTGGTCAGGATTTCCTTTAGTTGGGACTTATAAGTAACTTTCCTGACTACGACTTCGAGGTTATGAAACCGGTGGACTACACTTCTTGACGGAGTAATCTTCTGGAACTACCATCCTTTCTAACTTCCGTCCTCCTCTTCCCCTGCTGTCTTATACTCTACCAACCTACCGTAGTGGTTGAGCTATCTGTACTCAGACTCGTCCGAGGTCCTTTACCACTTCCTGTCCCTTCGGACCACACGACGTCAGGTGCCCCAACGTCAGGACGACACTCCTGACTACACTACGACCAATGTCGTAAAGATGGTAACGGTCGGGGTTGAGTTCGTGACCGAGTCTATAGTCGTAAAACAGAAGAGAGTCGTACCATACAGAATCGTTAGAACCGTAAGAGGACCGTAAGATCAACACTGGAGAAAGGATACCGTTCGAGACGAGTACTCACCCCAAAGTAAGTCACAACCGTCGTCATAACTTTAGGTGTAAGGTGTCATAACCTTAGGTGTGCATTTTCGTCAATGTACGTATGCACGATTCAGTGAAGTCAGCACAGACTGAGAAACACTGGGGTTACCGGACACCAAACGGTCCGAGGAGACAGGTACCTTAAGAGGTCCGTTCTTATGACCTCACCCAACGGTAAGGACACAGGTCCCATAGAAGGGTTGGGTTCCTAGTTTGGGCCGAGAGGTCGTAACGTCCGTCTAAGAAATGGAGGACTCGGTGATCCCTTCGGGGATCTACTCGATTAAAGGACCTACTGTTTTTTCATCTATTTATTTATTACATTAAAGTCTATCACCATTATCACGATACTTCTTTTAATTCATCCCGATAAGGGGATTACTACTTGGGAACCCAACAAAGGTTACAAAGGAGAAAGTTCGCAATGACGTTACTTGTAGGAACATGAATACGTTTACATACGTACAAATATAACATATCTAAGACTTTCTACCTTAATGGTCCAGTATATTGGTATATTAATTTTAAAATTGTCTATTACGATTTAACCAGGGGACAGATAAGATTATAACACCATATACATTATATTAATTCTAGACATTATATAAATACAAAAATTATTTTATAAACATAAAATCAATATGATCCTTATATCTTATGTCAGAGAAACAACTTTTTTAAATTGTTTCCGATTTTTCGGAGTACATAAGTGGTTGTACGTTTAAAAACGGAGAGAGTTTTCAAAAATTTTGAGAGAGGATCAAAAAAAAAATTAAATAAATAAAAATTGGTTTCCTATTAACGAAATGTCATAACGTAACCCAAGTCTGTAGTTGTATTTAGTCGATATCGAGAGAGGAACAAAATTAAAAATATAGGGACCCCAACTCGTGTAAAGGAGTTAAAAACTGGTAAAGATAAAGAAAAAAGATAAACCTACCGTATTGTTTCTGACGACCAATGGAGGATACTGGGTAAGAAGGAAATAGACATCATTATCCTTGGGGTCGAAAATGTATCCAGGTAACGACGGTCGTAGGTCTTCTAATGTAAAAGACCCGAAAGAACCTCGATTCATATTGATACACAAAATCCATTATTATGTATTCGTCTTCCCGAGCTACATTGAAAGACTTCGGAGGAAGTTCTCTCTTCCGTGAGGGAGTAGGGAAGTGGGTTAGACATATAACCTTGTGCCTTCATTATTGACCTCGAGATTGTCGGTAGGATCTCCTGACACTCGAGTTACTCGGTCTTTTAGACCCGAGACTCGTAAACTACCTCGACGACATCGTCGGGAGTTGAAGAAAACGTATTCTCTCTTTAAATTGAAGACAAAAGAAATTCGCAAGAATAAAAAAAACGACAATATATGTTACATCGTTTACGAAAAATAAATAAATATCCTCAAGAAACCCAAGATCTATGAGTAAGAAATAAATACTTTTAACATGTAAAAGAAGGTTAGACATTCAGGAGAGGGTAACAGTCAAAAATCAAAACTCCGGTTTAAAAGGATAGACGAAAATACCGAAAAAATAAACTAAACTAAAAAAAAAAAAAAACGATTCAAAACAAAAAGAAAAATTGGTTGAAAAATTACCTACAGAAAGGACAGGACTTCTATTTTTTGTATCATTAGAATGTAAAAGAATATACAAGAATATTGTAAATCCAGAAATTAAGTAGACCTTAAATAAAAAGACTTATCACATTCCCTTTTTAGAACAACAACCGATAAGTAAACTTCTTAAAAAGATCATTCACCGTACAGTCTAATGATTAATTATCAATTAGATATATACATATCTAACCAAAATCATGAGATGAATCAAGGTGACTAGAAACGAAGACACGGTAATTATGTGAAAATTGATGATATAGAACTATTATATAAAACTAAAAACCATCCGTGCTAGAAGAAAGTCGATGTCGTGTTATAAATATTTTGTATACATTCTACATTTCGTATCGTCATGTTACTCGTAATGGGTGACGAGTCAAATTTCCTTTTTATAATAATGATAAAACAGAATCAGGAGACTGGGGTTCGAAGAGACGTGAGAAGAAAGGATAAAAGAGAAGGTACACTTTAAAATCTTAATCGAATATATAACTAGAATCTTAGTTAGGTATATTAACTTCTTTTATTATCAAAGACATAGTTATTACAGAAAACCTTTAATTATTTGATTGATTTACAAAAAGGGTAACTTCTTTTGAACCCAACAAAGGTACGGAATCGATAATATTTCGAAGTCACTTGTACCCTCAAACCTATAGAGAAGTTCAATTACAAAAGTAAAGAAAGTCGGGTTTTCACCTTAACGACCTAGTATATCATCAAGATTAGAAAACTCCTTGGAGGTGCAACAAAAGGTATCACCGACGTGGTTAAATCAAAGGATGTTTTTCACGTGTTCACAAGGGAATAGAGATGTAGGACCGGTGACGAATAATAAACAACAGAAAGACTATTATCGGTAAGATTGTCCATACTTCACTATTAAGTAACATCAAAACTAAATATAAGGAGACTATTCACTTAAGGAGACATGGATAACCGGTAGACATATAGAAGTAACCTTTTTTAGAGATAAGTCTAGGAGACGGGTAAAAAACTAGACCAACAAACACGAAAAAATGAGAACACACTCAAGAAATATATAAATATATAATTGTCGAGTGGTCCATCGACTAAACGTTTATATAAGAGGGTCTCCAACGGAAAAGTAAAACAACTACCAACAACCAAACACAACGACATGTCTGCGAAAAATCAAACTACATTGGGGTAAACAAAATAAAAACGAAAACAATGGAAATGAAAACCACAGTTTAGGTTTTGTTGTAACAGTTCTGGCCGCAGTGTCTTGAATGGTGAACGCAAAAGAAGATGCTTAAAATACCAAAGTCCAGAATGTAAGTTGAGAAAATAGGTAAAACTCAATTAAAAAACATACTCTATTCTATCACCAGAGAAAAGTGAGAGACCGAACACCGACAGGTCAAAAGGGTTACAGCAAATAACTTTTCTAACAAGAAAGGGGTAATGTACAAGAACCGAGAAAAAAGTATTTAATTAACTGATATATATGTACCCGAATAAAGACTCGAGATAAGACAACATAGCTAGACACACAGACAAAAATAAGGTCATGGTGTGACAAAACTAATGATATCGAAACATTATATAAAACTTTAGTCCATCATACCACGAACCTCTTCCGTCACCGTGGAGCGAGGTCATGAGAACGGACCTTTTAGGGTACCCGCCTTCTCGGACCATCCGATGTCAGGTACCCCAGCGATTCTCAGTCTGTGCTGACTCGCTGAAGTGAAAGTGAAAAGTGAAAGTACGTGACCTCTTCCTTTACCGTTGGGTGAGGTCACAAGAACGGACCTCTTAGGGTCCCTGCCCCCTCGGACCACCCGACGGCAGATGCCCTAGTGTGTCTCAGCCTGTGTTGACTTCACTGAATCGTCGTCGTCATGCCACGAAGGTCAAAACAGAAAGAAAGAGTTCTAACGAAAACCGATAGGTCCTAGAAAACACCAAGGTATGTTTAAAGTTCTAACTAACGGTCGACCATTCCTTAGGCGGACGTTACGTCCTCTGGGACCAAGCTAAGAACCCAGTCCTTCTATGGGACCTCTTCTCTATCCGATGGGTGAAGTCATAAGAACCCGAAGGGACCACCGATTCTACCATTTTTTAGGTGGATGTTACATCCTCTGGACCCAAGTTAGGGAACCAACCCTTCTAGGGGACCTCTTCCCTTACCGATGAGTGAGGTCATAAGAATGGATCTCTTAAGGTACCTGTCTCCTCGGAACGTCTGATGTCAAGTACTCCAGTGTTTCTCAGTCTGTACTGACTCCCTGAAAGTGAAAATGAAAAGTGAAACAAGACAAAGACACTTTTTACGGTAACGTTAAAACTATTCCTAACGTTACTTAGACATTCAACGAAACCCATTATACCCGTAAATTAGTTATAAATAAGAAGATTAGGTACTCGTACCTTATAGAAAGATAAATAAACATAGAAGTCAAAGAAAGTAGTCACAGTGTCATAAAATCACATGGGGAGAAAATGGAGGAATCATTTTAAATAAGGATCTATAAAATAAGAAAAATTACGTTCATATTTAAAAAAAGAGAAAGAGTATCAAGTAATAATCGTATATCTTTACGTTGATTAAAAACATATAACAAACACATAGTACGTTCTTTCCTTTCACTTTCACTTCAGCGAGTCAGCACAGGCTGAGAAACACCGGGGTACCTGACATCGGATAGTCCGAGGAGGTAGGTACCCTAAAAGGTCCGTTCTCACGATCTCACCTAACGGTAAAGAAAGAGGTCCCCTTGAAGGACTGGGTCCTTAACTTGGGCCCAGAGGGTGTAACGTCCGTCTGTGAAATGGCAGACTCGGTGGTCCCTTCGAGTGTATTATGGTATTGTCCTTGTCAAAATAAAGAAGGAAAGACTAAACCTAAGGAAATAAAGAAAAGGAAGGATTAACGAGACCGATCCTGAAGTTTATCATACAACTTATGTACACCATTCTCACCCGTAGGAAAAGAACAAGGACTATAATCTCCTCTACGAAAGTTGAAGAATGGTAACTCAGAGTATGTCTGACACCCAAACAGTATATACCGGAAAGAATAAAACTAAATGTAAAGGAGAAGAAGGTCAGACAACTCTCAGAAATAGTACTTACCCAGTACTTGAAACAGTTTACGAAAAAGACGTAAATAACTCTACTAGTATACGAAAAATAGGAAGTAAAACAATTACACCACACAGTGCAACCAACTAAACACCCACAATTTGGTAGGAATGTAGGGACCTTATCTAAGATGAACTGGTACCATATACTAAGAAAACGACATAACAACTAAAATAAAACGATTAAACAACTCCTAAAAGTAGAACATAAACAAGTAGTTTCTATAACCAGAGTTAAAAAGAAAAAAAAAAATCACCATAACGGTTCAACTTAATGTACATTACGACTGGAACATTTTACTCAAACTGATACGTGAATACTAGTGGATCAGACACTGTTTCCTCCGTTCTTATATGTTATCTCTTTTCTAACAGAGAAGTCATTCACAACGTCTCTTTTGACTTGGTATATTTTCTTACTTCAATCTTGTAAGAATTGTGATATGTGTTTTTATTTAAGTTTTACCTAATTTCTGGATTTACATTCCGACCTGTGATATATTTCGAGAATCTCCTTTCGTATCTGTCTTGTGAGAAACTGTATTTAACGTCGTTTCAGAAAAATTTAGATAGAGGGTCTCCTTACTTTTTTTTTGTTTTTTGTCTACCCTGGATTAATTTGAACTTTCGAAAACATGCCGTTTCTTTGGTATTTGTTTTGTTTTTCTTTTGAGAGTCTTACCCTCTTTTATAAACGTTTGTTTTGATGATTGTTCCCTAATTAGAGGTTTCATATGTTTATCGAGTACGTCAAGTTTATAAAAATTTTTCTCTGGTTTTATTGGATTAGTTTTCACCCGTCTTCTAAATTTATCCATGAAGAGATTTCTGTATGTATGTCTCCCCGAAGGGACCACCGAGTCTCCAATTTCGCAGACGGACGTCACACCCTCTGGACTCAAGCTAGGGACCCAACTCTTCTAGGGGACCTCTTCCTTTACCGTTGGGTGAGGTCATAAGAACGGACCTCTTAGGGTACCTGTCTCCTCGGACCGCCCGATGTCAGGTGTCCCAGTGTTTCTCAACCTGTACTGACTCGCTGAAGTGAGAAAAAAAAAAATTTCTACTTTTCTACAAACCGTAACGATTAACAATCTCTTTACATTTAGTCTTGTTGTCACTCATAGTGGAGTGTGAACAGTCTTACCGGTAGTAGTTTTTTTTTTTTCTTTTGATGTTTTTTATTTATGATCTTTCTCACCCTTTTCCCTTGGGGGGAGGATGTGACAACCACTCTTACATTTAACCATGTCGGTGACTTCTTGTTTCACCTCCAAGAAAATTTTTTGACTTTTACCTCGATAGTACACTGGGTCGTTAGGGTGAGAACCCGTATATGGACCTCTTTTGGTATTAAACTTTTTTTTATGTACGGAGGGTCACAAGTGACTTCATGATAAATGTTATCGGTCCCGTACAGTAACTGTCTCCTTACCTATTCCATTTACATGTATATATGTCACCTTATAATGAGTCGGTATTTTTTCTTATTTTATTACGGTAAACGTCGTTATACTTACCTGAATCTCTAACAGTATGCTCACTTCATTCAGTCCCTTTCTGTTTATGGTATGTTATCATGAATATACACATTAGAATCTTTTTACCATATTTACTTGAATAAATATTTTGTCTTCATGATCAGTGTCTACACCTTTTGTTTGAAAACCAATGATCCCTTAACCCCCTTCCCTATTTAACCCTCTAACTCTAACTGTATATGTGTGATGACATATATTTTCTCTATTGATTATTTCTGGACCTCGAAGGGAACACCGAGTCTACCATTTCTCAGACGGACGTTACGTCCTCTGGGTCCAAGTTAGGACCCACCCCTTCTAGGGGACCTCCTCCCAACCGTCAGATGAGGTCATAAGACCTCATAGGGTACTTGTCTCTTCGATGTCATTCGATGTCAGGTACCCCAACGTATCTCGGTCTGTACTGACTCGTTAATTGTGTATGTGTTATTCCTGGATGAATGACATATCGTGTCCCTTGAAATGAGTTATGAGACATTACCGGATATACCCTTTTTTTAAAAAAAATTCATATATATAAATATTGTCTAAGTGAAAAGATAAACAAAGTCAACATGTCGTTTTACTTAGTTGATATGGGGTTATTTTAAAAAATTTATTATTTCACTCAAACCTTCATCAGGGAGAAGAAGAAAAACCTTCTCAAATTCTTCCTGGTAATATGACAAAAATTCACAACCAGAATCAACATTCATATCAAATTTAACATGAGTATCACCTGACAACCAATTTCTACCTTGTACACACTTTGTGTACAGTCTTATAGTATTTAATTACTTCGTGTACTTTTTACTATTAAAACATTTTGACAAAGTTCTACGAAAATACCTTATACATTAAACGTAAGTAGACTAGTTTTAAACATACTTTATGGTTCTACAAAGATTATGAATTTTTTAATACTAATTTTCTTCGACCCACTTTCCATATTCCCTTAAGAGACATAAGAAAAACATCAAGAAGACCTTTAGATATTAATAAAGTTCTATATTTCCAAAAAGTTAGTAAAATTTATGTTTTTGTGATCGGTTGTACGGAATCAAATTTTAGTATATACGTAAGTATATACATATATTAACTGTAAACGATAAAGGATAAGAATTTCGATGACGTCTCTTTTTATTAAGTCCAAACAATTGATTCATTTTATGATTATCGTTCCATTTTTATGACATAACTTATAATACTTTGTATCTTTCCCAGATTAGTTTAATTCTATGAAAGTAAAGATTTTACCTAACAGTCAACACCTAAGGTACACCATACTTTATTCTTTCTCCAAACGGGATTTTTCTTAAGTAGAAGTTGAATGATATGTTGATCATGATGTCTGTCGACCTACAAATAATATAGTTATTAATTCGTATGAGATAAATCTATGAATTTGAAGATTTTTCCTTTCTAAATTTGTGAACTTTTACACTTTTTTTTAATTCCTAATAAGATAGGTCGACTGAAAAACAAATTACCACTATTTATAGATATCATATACAAACGACTCTTGAAGAGAGTTTCTTATGTACTTTGGTAAAAGATGGAACTATAAATTTTTGACTTGGAGGTTTAATAGTTTTATTACACATCCGGACCAGTGACTTTAGCATGGCTAACTACAGTCTAACACGGACCTAGGTCTTACCGGTCGGACCTTTTCTGTACATGGTAGTAGGCTTACATCCCTGTCCTACACAGTACACTACACCGGTAAATTGACTTCTCGTGTCGCAACGACGAGTGAAAGTCTTCCCATTATCAAAGGAGAGAAAGTTACGTACAACAGGGAAACTAGAATTTTGACCCGTCTATCTATGTACATAACGTTTCTAATGTTACGGGTGTTCTAAGATCAGACGAATTTTTTTTCTTTTTTTTACAATTCATAGGTAATGTGTCACACTTCAAAAAACCAATGTCTAATTTACTTCTTTCTGGTCCTCTCCCTTCGGTCATCTCATAATACTTTCGTTCTCGACTTTCTTTTTACCTCTGTCTCATAGTTACTTCCATATACAAACTTACAGTATCTATTACTAACCGATATTCCTTATTTATAGGTGAATTTCTATATAACCATTTTTCCAATAAATATCATTTTATATGTCTCTCGTATAGTCAAGTGATATTAAAATCTTTGACTCGTATGATGAGAAAGAGAGACATAATATACATGAGAAAAAAGAATTGGGGTCGAAGAGGACGGCATAATGAGTAATACTTACGGGGGTTCGTCACCAGATTTTTGCTTTCTAAATTTTTGAGTTTTTATTCTTTTTCCATTTTATTCCCAATAAGACAGGTGGACCGAAAAACAATGTCGGAAGTTAAGACATCTGAAATTCTGGGTCTCGAGAGTCGATTAACTGTCACAAAGTCACGAAATTAAAGTTCAGGGGTCATCTCTTTTGTTCCAACCGGAGGGAACTCAGTCACAGGGTTGATTTGAACTGGTCTCTAACCTTTCGTACACTGAGTAGTTCAACAGGGTGGTTCGACACCTCTTCCGTTCAGAGATTCTTCATCCGACAAGATATCTCTTGTAGATATCCTACGAGAGGATATAGAGAACAAGTCATATATCCTCTCTTCTGGTCAACCTCTTCCTTACCTAATCACGGGACTCGAGACTCTTTTTCTCCCCTAATATTTTATGTATGTGGGGGTGTGTTTTTTATTTTCTCACATTTTCAGAGGATTCACATTAGAAGGATCCTCCTAATCCAGTCAAATGTATTTAGAGTCGTCATAGAAAGACCTAGGTAGAGAATTCTCATTACCTTCAGTTTTTGTTTGTTTTGTTTCACCCTGGATAAGTTTGAAGTTTCGAAACGTGTCGTTTTCTTTTGTATTTTCTGTCGGGAGTCTTACCCTCTTTTATAAACGTTTGTTTCGTTGATTGTTCCCAAATTGGAGGTTTTATATGTATGTCGAACTATAGTTTTTTGAGTTTGTTGTCTCGTTGGGTCAGTTTTTTTACCTATCTTTTAGATTTATCTGTAAAGTGGTTTCTCTTGTAAGTCTACCGGATTTTCGTGTACTTTTCTATGAGTTGTAACGATTAATGACCTTTTAACGTTTAGTTTTGAAGTCATTCCATAGTGGAGTGTGATCAGTCTTACTGGTAGTAGTTTTTCAGATGTTCATTATTTACGACCTCTCACATCTCTTTTACCTTGGAGGACGTGACAACCACCCTTACACTTATACATCGGTGATATCTCTTGTCAGCCTCTTCCGTTACCGTGGGGTGAGGTCATGAGAACGGACCTTTTAAGTACCTTTCTCCTCGGACCATCCGACGTCAGGTACCCCAGCGATTCTCAGTCTGTACTGCCTCGCTGAAGTGAAAGTGAAAAATGAAAGTACGTAACCTCTTCCTTTACCGTTGGGTGAGGTCACAAGAACGGACCTCTTAGGGTCCCCACCCCTTCGGACCACCCGACGGCAGATACCCCAACGTGTCTCATCCTGTGCTGACTTCGTTGAATCGTCGTCGTCGTCGTCGTCGTCGTATTTCTTGTCATGTCTCCAAGGAATTTTTTGATTTTTATCTCGACGGTATACTAGGACGTCAGGGGGAGGACCCGTATATAGGTCTTTCTTTGACATTAAGTTTTTCTATGTGTGTGGGGTCACAAGTGACTTCGTGACAAACGTTATCGGTTCTGCACCTTCGTTGGTTTTACAGATAGCTCTCTACTTACTTATTTCCTCTATATTATATATACACACAGGGTACCTGCCTCCTCGGACCTTCCGACGTCAGGTACCCCAGCAACTCCCAGTCTGTGCTGACTCGCTGAATGGAAAGTGAAAAGTGAAAGTACGTAACCTCTTCCTTTACCGTTGGGTGAGGTCACAAGAACGGACCTCTTAGGGTCCCTGTCCCCTCGGACCACCCGACGGTAGACACCCCAACGCGTCTCAGCCTGTGCTGACTTCGCTGAATCGTCGTCCTCGTCATCGTATACGTATATATGTATATATGCATATGTATATGTATGTCACCTTACAACACACGCATGAGTCAATGATTCAGTACAGGTTAAGAGACACTGAGGTACCTGAGATCGGACGGTCTGAGGAGAAAGGCCCCCTAAAAGGTCTGTTCTTATGACCTCACTCAACGGTAAAGGAGGAGGTTCCCTAGAAGGTTAGGTTCCTAACTTGGGTACAGAGGATGTAACCGTCCGTGTAAGAAATGGTGACTCGGTGGATCCTTCTGTGTCACTTTATAATGAGCCGTAATTTTTCTTACTTTATTACAATAAACGTCGTTGTACCTACCTAGATCTTTAATAAGATTCACTTCATTCAGTCTCTTTCTATTTATCAGGTACTATAGTGAATATAAACCTTAGATTTTTTTTCCATGGTTACTTATATATACACTTTGACTTAGTGAAACGACATGTGGACTTTATTTGTGTTTCAACATTTGGTGTATATGAATTTAAAAATTTATAAAAATTCTCCTTTCTTTTATCTATATTTACTTGAATATATGTTTTGTCTTTATCCAGGTATCTGTATCTTTTTGAATACCAATGGTTTTCCTTTTCTCCCTCATCCCTACTTAATCCTCAAACCTTAATTGTATATGTGTGATGATACATATTTTATGTGTTGGTGGTTCGTGGATGATATATCGTTTCTCTTGATATGAGTCATAAAACATCATTGGATATTCCTCTTTCTTAGACTTTTTCTTATATATACAAACACACATATATATATACATGTATATCCCCGAAGGGTCCACCACGATCACCATTTCTTGAGTGGACGGTAGCTTCCTCTTTACTTTCTACGCCCAAACTAGGGATCCAACCTTTCTAAGGGACCTTTTCCCGTACCGTTGGGTAAGGTCATAAGAATGGACCTCTTAGGGTATCTGTCTCCTCGGACCGTCCAATGTCAGGTATCCCAGCGTTCCTCAGTCCGTGCTGATTTCACTGTTGTACGTGTACATACACATTGACTTAGTGAAACGCCATGTGAACTTTCATTGTGTTGTAACAGTTAGTGGAGACGAAGTCAAATTTTTTTTAGTCAATCCAGTCAAATGTTTTACTTGGTGGGTGACAGGTAAGATATTCGGATAAGTTGAAACAACAGGGCTATCCTTGTTGTCCTTACTCCCGGAACCCTCTACTCTATTTCATTTACTAATTTTGAAATCCTTATATTGGTTTTTAAAGGTGTTCTGGACATCATATTACAGACAGTTCCACATCTATCTATGGAACCAGATTTCAGACAAAGGGTCGATGTCAGTACTATTTTCAAACAAATTCGTCTACTGTCTAGTCTGACCTTTCGAGGTAATTCAAGGTAGGTCGAGTGGTTCCAACCATTCGTGGTCGTAAGTTCACAGGACCAGGAGGGTGACGTTTCATTATCCCAACCCTAACAGAACTCGGGGAGTACGTATCACGTCCACTCATCATCGTTCCCGTAAGTCTTCCTCCTCGTGACGACCCCATCTACATGTCTCACTGTCATGATTGGTCGTCTTCATGACCAATTACCATGGTAAATAGTCACACCTACACAGTGAAAAGAATTTCCTGGTTCTGGATCAACCGTCTTACAAAAGTCTACGAAGTCATTCTTTTATGGACATGTCCTCACGTAAGACATCCTAAACCTGTACACAATGAATTCAAACCTCTAGTCCCACCATGTACCGGGGAATAACCACTTGGTCTTTAGACGACTACTCATCTGAAAATACTTTCGCGAAAGGATCGTTACCATGCTCTTATCCGCTAGGACGAAAACCGTCCGTCAGAAAGAGTCACATCTGACCCTCCCTCACGACGACCCAGTCCGTCGAGATCACCTAACAGAAGACATGTGACAGAGAGTCATAAGACAGTATACCCGGTCCCTGCGACGAGAATCTATGTCCTGTACATGATTTGGAGAAATAGTCCATTTTCTTTACAATCCGATTCGTCAACAGTCTTCACAGGTTCTCCCGGTGGAGTAAGATCTGCCACAGTCAGTCAGGGAGGACTTTGGTCAAAAGACTTTTTTTTTTTTTATTATTATTATTATTGTTGATCAAAATTTTCCACTGAAACAAGGGTCAGGTTCAGAATAGACTTCTTAGTCTTTACCACCATATAATCGTCTAACGAAGGAAGTGAAGGAGTAATTCAAGAAAGGGATATGGTTCGTGACATGACGACAACCCTATGACATTACTTGTTCGTTTGTTCTAGGGACGGAGACACCTCCAATGTAAGATAACGTCCTTATTTATATAATTTACACATTTGTTATTTATTTTATTAATATCTATGACTATTCACGACTATGTCTGTTATTCGACTCATTACCCTACTTTCACTTTCGACGAGTCAACACAGACTGAGAGACTTTGAGGTACCTGACGTTCCCTTCGGGATCGTATGACCTCACCCATCGGATAGGGAGGAGGTCGCCTAGAAGGACTGGGTCCTTAACTTGACCCGAAGGGACCACCGAGTCTCCAATTTCGTAGACGGACGTTACGTCCTCTGGACTTAAGCTAGGGACCCAGTCCTTCTAGGGGACCTCTTCCTTTACCGTTGGGTGAGGTCATAAGAACGGACCTCTTAGGGTACCTGTCTCCTCGTACCGCCCGGTGTCAGGTACCCCAACGTTTCTCAGTCTGTACTGACTCGCTGAAGTGAAAGTGATAGAAAGTGAGGACGTAACGTCCACCAAAGAAACGGTTGACTCGATAGTCCCTTCCCATCTCTCATTACTTTGCCCTGGAACCAGTTCCTTCTTTACAAATAACCTCCTTGGTTTTGTCTCCGGTTCCTTCTTGTCTTGTTTTACTCCAGTCCTTTCACCATTCATCTAAGACCTCGATAGAAACCGGTACCATCTCCTCAAATCTAAAACAAGTCTTACCTCATCATTGGTAACAACAACAACAAGTCAGCAAGTCATCACGACTGAGAAACGTTGGGGTACCTAACGTCGCGAGGTCCGAAGGGCCAGGAAGTGGTAGAGGGTTTCAAACGAGTTTGAGTACAGGTAACTTAGCCATTACGGTAGGTTGGTAGAGTGAGAGACAGTCGGGAAGAGGACGGAAGTTAGAAAGGGTCATAGTCCCAAAAAAGGTCACTCAGTCGAGAAGGGTAGTCCACCGGTTTCATAACCTCGAAGTCGTAGTCAGAAAGGTCACTCATAAGTCCCAACTAAAGGAAATCCTAACTGACCAAACTAAAGGAACGTCAGGTCCTTAGAGAGTTCTCAGAAGAGGTCGTTAGGTCAAACTTCCGTAGTTAAGAAACCACGAGTCAGAAAAAATAACAGGTCGAGGGTTACAGGTATGTACTGATGACCTTTTTAGAATCGAAACTGATATACTTGGAAACATCCGTTTTATTGCAGAAACGAAAAATTATGTGACAGATCTAAACAGTAACGAAAAGAAGGTTCCTCACCTTCACTTTCACTTCAGTGAGTCAGTACAGACTGAGAAACACTGGGGCACCTGACATCGGATGGTTCGAGGAGACAGGTACCCTAAGAGGTCCGTTCTTATGACCTCACGCAACGGTAAAGGAAGAGGTCCCTTAGAAGGACTGGGTCCCTAGCTTGGACCCAAAGGGGTGTAACCTCCGTCTGCGAAATTGGAGACTCGATGTCAGTAGCAGCTGTAACTAAAACCTCGGGTTCTTTTACTTCAGACAGTGGTAAAGGTAACAAAGGGGTAGATAAACGGTACTTCACTAGTCTGATCTACGGTACTAGAAACAAAAAACTTACAACTCAAAATTCGGTCGAAAAAGTGAGAGGAAAAAGTGAAAGTAGTTCTCCGAGAAATTAGGGAGAAGTGAAAGACGGTATTCCCATCACAGTAGACGTATAGACTCCAATAACCATAAAGAGAGTCGTTACAAGTAAGGTCGAATACGAAGTAGGTCGGACCGTAAAGTGCACTACATGAGACGTATATTCAATTTATTCGTCCAACTGTTATATATCGGAACTGCATGAGGAGAGAGTTAAACCTTGGTCAGATAACAAGACTGACAAGACAACGTAGAACTGGACTTATGTCCAAAGAGTCCTCCGTCCAGTTCACTAGACCATAAGGGTAGAGAAATTCTTAAAAGGTGTTAAACAACACTAGGTATGTCAGTGTCCGAAATCGTATCAGTTACTTCGTCTTCATCTACAAAAGGACCTTAAGAGATCGAAAAAGACACTAGGTCACCTACAACCGTTAAACTAGAGATCAAGGAGACGGAACATGTAGACTTTCAAGAGCCAAGTATAAGACAACTTCGGATCGAACCTCTTAAAACTCGTACTCGAACGATCGTACACTTTACTCACTTCAAAACACCATCAAACTTGTAAGAAACCGTAATGGAAAGAAACCCTAACCTTACTTTTGACTAGAAAAAGTCAGAACACCGGTGACGATTCAAAAGGTTTAAACGACCGTATAACTCACGTCGTGAACATTGTCGTAGTAGAAATCTTAAACCTTATCGAGTCGACCTTAAGGAGGTGATCAAAACAAACATCACTACGAAGGATTCCGGGTGAACTGAAGTGTGAGGTTCTACAGACCGAGATCCACTCACTCGCGTAGTAACACCAATAGACCCAGTACTTCTAGAAAAAACATATCAAGACACGTAAGAACGATGAAGAAGTATTATCGAAGACAAAGACAATCCAGACATACTAAAGACGGGAAATAACACGGGTAGAAACGTACTTTATAAGGGAACCATAGAGATTAAAAGAACTTCTCTAGGGATCAGAATGGGTAAGACAACCAAAGGAGATAAAGAAACGTAACAAGTGAATTTTCTCGAAAGAATACAGAGAACTATAAGAGACCTTAAGACGTAAGTCTACCCATATAGAAAGGAAAAGAGGAACGGAAAACGTAGAGAAAAGAGTCGATAAACATTCTGGAGGAGTTTGTTGGTAAAACGGAAAAACATAAACAAAAGAACCCCTACCGAAACTAGTGACAGAGGATCTGTCACAATGTTTGGAGGAGGTATCAAGAAGGTCGTGACATAGTCTAAATTAGGGAACTTAGACAAACAGTGAAAGTGACATATTAGTATTCCCTAAACTAAATCCAGTATGGACTTACCGGACCACCAAAAGGGATACAAGAAGTTAAATTCAGACTTAAAACATCATTCCTCAAGTACTAGACTCAGTGTCAGTTCGAGGGTAGAACAAAAACCACTGACCATTGGTAACCTCGTAAAATTTATCCTCACACTAAGTGACTAAACATAACGAGATTCACACGACAAACCTTTTAATGACCTCATACTTCTCCGTTGTAACTTTCGTCTCTCTGGTTAATCTTCCGGTCTTACTATGACGTCCATTATCTCGACCTATTAAACCCGGTTCTAACATCGTCCTAAGATTAATCTTCACTAATTTTAACTCTTTCCAAAACCGTTATCCCAACTATCCGGAATCACTCGAATAACCTCCTCCTTTACCGTTGGGTGAGGTCATAAGAACGACCCTTTTAGGGCACCTGTCTCCTCGGACCGTCCGATGTCAGGTACCCCAACGTTTCTAAGTCTATACTGGCTCGCTGACTCGTGCCACTCAAATATAGGATCCATACCGGTTGTTTACACAGTTCTACCGGTAACGTGAAAAAACCTGAATGTTTTGTGAATGGTCCCATAGACATTTTTCTAGATAACGGGGGTGTTCAATAAGACTAACACACATATGGTCGATATGACCCAACAGACACATATGTCATTCCTTAATCATTATTCATTCACCTTTTAAGACTTTCTCTACCTTTATGGTCTGGTGAACTGGACGGAGAACTCTTTGGATATACATCCAGTCCTTCGTTGTCAATCTTGACCTGTACCTTGTTGTCTGACCAAGGTTTATCCTTTTCCTCATACAGTTCCGACATATAACAGTGGGACGAACAAATTGAATATAAGTCTCATGTAGTACTCTTTGTGACCCGACCTTCTTCGTGTTCGACCTTAGTTCCATCGGTCCTCTTTATAGTTATTGGAGTCTATACGTCTACTGTGGTGGGAATAACGTCTTTCACTTCTCCTTGATTTTTCGGAGAACTACTTTCACTTTCTCCTCTCACGTTTTCAACCGAATTTCGAGTTGTAGGTCTTTTGCTTCTAGTACCGTAGACCAGGATAGTGAAGTACGTTTTATCTACGCCTTTGTCACCTTTGTCACAGTCTAAAATAAAACCCCCCGAGGTTTTAGTGACGTCTACCACTGACGTCGGTACTTTAATTTTCTGTGAATGAGGAACCTTCTTTTCAATACTGGTTGGATCTATCGTATAATTTTTCGTCTCTGTAATGAAACGGCTGTTTCTAGGTAGATCAGCTCCGATACCAAAAAGGACACCAGTACATACCTACACTCTCAACCTGACACTTCTTTCGACTCGCGGCTTCTTAACCACGAAAACTTGACACCACAACCTCTTCTGAGAATTCTTAGGGAACCTGACGTTCCTCTAGGTTAGTCAGATAAGATTTCCTCTAATCGGGACCCACAAGAAACCTTCCTTACTACGATTTCGACTTTGAGGTCATGAAACCGGTGGAGTACTCTTCTCGACTGAGTAACCTTTTCTGAGACTACGACCCTCCCTAACCCCCGTCCTCCTCTTCCCCTACTGTCTCCTACTCTACCCATCTACCGTAGTGACTGAGTTACCTGCGCTCAGACTCACTTTAGACCCTCAATCACTACCTGTCCCTCCGGACCACACGACGTCAAGTACCCCAGCGTTTCTCAGTCTGTACTGACTCGCTGACTTGACTTGACTTCGGGAACGATCTGGAGTAGATGTCCCTTTGTCTCCCGGCAATCAGGGTGTAGATTTTACGGTTGACTTACTTCTTGAAACTCTCACAGAGTCCAAGAGTACAGGAAGTCCGACTTACTGTCCACCACTCCGTCCGAACCACCACCGGGAACTGAACCTGAATAGTCGAGTCAGATTGTATTGGTATACATACGGGTCTTTTATTTTCGTTCAGGACTTGTTAAAGTGAACAAGACAATGCCGTTTATTGAGACAAATAAGAGTAGAGAGGATGAGAGTCTAAAGACTGAGACACCAGTTGGAGACATGGGTGAAGATCGGAAGAACAAACCTGTGGGCAATACAGAGGGGGACCTTGGACCAAGAGTGGAGACGAAAGGACAGACTAGGGTCGTAGGAGAAAGGGTCGAGGGATGAGAGGGTTTGTGTTCGACAATTTTAAAAAAGACGACTTTAACACCGGTGTCTCCGGGTGATTACACCACCGAGTCTGAACACGGGGTTCCTAACAAAACAAATCAACCAATGATGAGACGTCGAATTTTCTGGTGTTGGAAAACGGACTTTAACTGAATTTCTATCTGTTCACGAAGGACGTGAGAAGGTCACCCGTCCGAGTCTCTATAGACACGTTTTCACTTGGTTACTAGAAAAAATATCATACTAAAGTTGACTCTATGTAATTCCAACTAATTTATGTCCCCTAGTTAACCGAGTTATTTATTCTATAATTTTGACATAGGTCCCGTGTTTGTTTCTTTACCCCTTCGTGTCTCAAGAAAGCTCTCTGTGCACTTTTGATTTTTAACAGTCGAGTTTTATTAGACGTAAAGGAAGAACGGACATCCTTAAAGTTAAACCGAGAAGGTCTATAAAGGTAAACGAGACAAGGAGAGGGGGTCAACTTAAAACCCCACGAGGCGTCGTAGATTGTTAAGTATATAATTCTTTTATTGTGACTTAAGAACGAAATACGGTACGTGACCGAGGTGTAACCCCTATATTCCTACTCATTTAACGTCACCGAAAGACTGAGTAAAGATGAAGACGAAGGGATTAGGTAGTGTGACGGTGGACTTAGGGTAGTAGAGGCAAGGACTCTTTAAATCGTCACGATATTTACGAATTATTTATGGAACACTTATTTACCTTTAATGAAGGTTCAAAGAAAATAAGTATCTTAGAAACGTTATTTGAAAACATAAAGAAAAGGAGGTTTAGTTTAGAGTATAAAGTGTGAATAATTATGTAATTAAAAAAAGAACGGGACTACCAACGTCGAGAAAGTACAAATGTCAGAAGACGTAAAAAGTAAAGGAAGTAACTAAATTAGAATATCCAGAGAACAAGATCTCTTTTTTTTAATTCGATGTACGAACCGGAATACCGTACCACATACATATCGAGACGAAGACCTACACTACGGTACACACATATACGGAAATTAATAAATAGTCGAAATAACAACTTGTTCGGGTAACAGAATGAATACGAATATTTCAAACCATTATATGACACTGGATTTCAAGTCTATCCATCGAAATTGTAATAAGTAACCAGGAACTCCCAGATGTAAAATAAGACAATTACATAGAATACATAAAACAAACCGATGCACAGTGTTAAAGTAGTAAGTGATTATTTACGTAATTTAATAGTTCCAAAGACTTTGTGTTTTAATTCTAATTTTTTTCTTGGAAAATACAAGAAAAATAGGTCAATGATGTTTCTTGAAGTCACAAGATATCTAAATACAGGTAGGAAGGAAAAAGTGAGGAAGGCAAGAAGGAAGGAAGAATGGTAGGAAGGTAGAAAGACAGGAAGGTCGGAAGAAAAGAGAAAAAACAAGGACGACTCTAAACTCTATAAAGGAAGGGATATACAACTCTTTGAACTTTAATACCGTCCCTGAGTTCATGACAGACAGGGTGGAGGAAACCGAAATTATACCGGTACCACATTCTGTCTCCCCGAAACTTCAATCTCTTTTAATACGAGTCAGTCAAAAAGGTGAAAGATTCATACATTACACTCGTTCAAAAAAAAAAAAATTTGAATCGGAGTCAAATGAGTAGACACTTTATCTCTATTGTAACACAAGTCACGACCGTATTTTTATTTAATCTTTTACGTAAATTCACAAGTTGTGTTATGGATCGTATACTTATGAAAACTTCACTATTATGATTAGAAGGGAAACGTTCAGGGCAAGCTCTTCCTAGTCAGTTGTGTCGTCGTACGGACACGAAGAGGGAGGGTCCGTAAGTGTGTATGGAGAGGGGACGTAGATTCCTTATGTTCGGGTGTTATTCTCATGAGTCTCTTCATAAGGATCAAGAGAAAGAACGACAGAGTAATAGACGACCACTACCATCGTATCAAGGACCTCTCCTACCAGAAAACGGACAACTTACTGGTAGAAGAACTGAACCGGTCACCTCAGGATCTCTCCTACAAGAATAAGACTTTCACTTTTAGTGAAGTCAGTACAAGCTAAGACACCAGGATACCTGACATCGAGAGGTCCGAGGAGACACGAACATTTAGAGGTCCGTTCTTATGACCTCACCTAACGGTAAGGGAAGAGGTCCTCTAGAAGGGTTGGGTTCCTAGTTTGGGTCCAGAAGACGTGACGTCCGTCTAAGAAATGGTTGACTCGGTCGTCCCTTCGGGTGAATTGAGAGTCGAGTGATCGTGTAAAACCCATTTACGATGAGGAAGTCTACATACCGAGAATTTTATATGAAAACCTACAAGATTTTCGAATCCCATTCTAGTACCCTCTTTCACCGACTCTGTCTCATCTCTTGTTTAGTCATACAAATTGTAACATCTCTTTTCCAGTTCTTGGCTTCTCGGTCCTATAGTCTACCTAATAGATAAACTGATAGTTTTAGTTATCCTTTATGTGATCTTTATGACAACCTTACTGTCACTCGGTTTTCGATTTTAGTTCCTTACTTTCCCTCACTGAAACCCCTCGGAATTTAGGACGTTATTCCTTCCGTCCACCCACTATCTCAACTTACCATACACTGAGTCTCGTCTCCTAAATCCCCCTCCCGTCCGTCTCTTCGTTGCGTCTTGTTCTTCCTGAAGATGGTCCGGAGTACAAACTTCCCACACCTTCTCAGTAGTAGATTCTCCCGATGTCCCTTTCGTCGTAGGAGTCCCCTTTCATGTCTAAGTCAAATTTATTCTTTCATCTCCTTCAACTTCTTTCACAGTCTCTTCTCTAAGTTCTAGACCCCTTAAACGACTCCAGATGTGTATACAAGATATCCCGAGTCACTACCCAATGTTAAAGACCTCCATTCTATCTTCGAACCTCAGGTAGCAGTAGTAGTAGTAGAGAGGGAACGTATGTAGGAGTCCAGGAACGGAGGGAGAGTGAAGTCGTCGGAACGGACCGATTAGGTGTCGTGACTATTTAGGTTAAGAAACGGACAAGGTACGGACATTTTGGTACACCGACCCGCGAACAGTTTAATTACTAGTATTGGAGTTCACCCGGGTATTACGACGGACCGTTAGTATGATCTAAAAGGATCAGTAAAAGACAAAGTAAAGGGGATCTACTAATAACGTACAGAAGTCAGAGGAATGTATAAAGTGGTAGAGGAGGGATGAGAACTGAAAGTTGACAACTGGAATGAAGGATCAAGTCTTTTCTTTGTCTTCTTTTATCTCGAAAGTTTTCGAAAGTGGCGGTGTGGATGGGTGAGAAACGGTATCATAGACATATGAGACGAAAGAAAGGATAATTGGATTGACGAAACATTCAGAAAAAGAATATAGCCAAAATGGGAGAGACTCAGTAACAGAATATGTACTTTTATACGAACATAACGTATAAATTTTATACGTTAAATTTTTTATTAAGAGGAACTGAGGTGGAAGGAGAGATTGATATCGGAATAAAGTCAATTTGAAGTGTCGTTTTGAAAAACCTTCTCAACAGATATAAGATAGTTATCAAAGACAGAAGGGTAAGAAAAACAAACAAATAAAAAAATTGAGTTCGGTCAGTATAAAGACGAAGAGTTTAAAGTATTTGTGTAAAGAGATATGAATGGACCAAATTGTAAGTCCTTGTCTCAATTGGTCAGAGAGGAGGAACTTTATGGAATAAGTGAAATTTTATAAACAGTTCTTGACACGTTATAGAATCTAAAATGGGACAAACATTCGGTCGTTAAATCGAACGGTCAAAGTACTTACCACACTCCACTTACACTATTGGTGATGTGATGTCTTTGAGGTAATCAAAGTACTTACCACCATCTTCCGCATTCTGAATACCTAGTCTCTGTTCATTTAACAAACATTATTTGTGTCGTTATCGTCATCGGTGTCATCCTCAGAAAAACATGACCAAGGGAATCGGGGTCAGTGAGACTCCGTTACACTTTCCCCCGTTTGATGTCGAGGGCCGTACCATCCGACATAATAATCTTTCCTTCGGACTAGAATCTCTTACGTTTAGAAAATACTACCCGTTAATCGTACGGAAGAGAAACGAGGTCTCCCTTCGTCATAGTTCACAAGTTCCAGCAAACGATATGTCTGTAAGGACTTTTTCTAGTACACCTTGACAGTATAATATATTGTATAGAATAGTGATTAATAGTTCTGTCCGTCACGGAACGAACGTTACACATGTCTTCGTACTCTCTGGGTACCTCTCGACAGAGTGTTAAGGAGGGAGAGACTGGTGAAGAAAAGACAGAAGAGACGACTAAGGCGAAGTAAGGGAGTCCGAGATTCATGACATCGGTAATCGAGGACATCGATGAATTAAATTTAAAAGTTGATAAGGCAACGTAATCGGTACAAAGTCCACAAGTCATCGGTGTACTTACCGTGTCTATATATTTTATAAAGTAGTAGAGTCCGTCAAGATAACTTGTCGTGGATCCGAATCGGAACCAACGAAGAAGAATAAGACAAGGATATATCTTTGTCTCTAAAGACATCTTAGAATTTCTTTTCTAAATAACATCCCATATATACATAAAGAAAAGAAAGATATAAGGGAGGGAACCACTAGAGTAGATCAGAGTTCCGAAATTGATACTCAGAGCCTAAATATGGTCGGATTTAGAGAGGGGTCTTCAGATCCAAATTAAGAGATTGTCGTAAGACGTGTAGAAATAGACTTACAGATCATCCGTGGAGTTTTCATTGTCGGTTTTAACTTAATGACTGGAAGAACGGTGGTGACGAAGTAGAGGGTGGTTATTTAGCCAAGAAGGACGTTAGAAGGGTCAGACTTAATAGAGTCAAAAGAAGAAGGTTAACAAGTCCTTTTGTTTGTTGCCAAAATTTTTTTTAGTTGGGAATCTAAGTGAGAACTGGAGAGAGAAAAGGTGTTTCGGGAGTGTACACAGGGTAACCGAGAACAAAGTTTTATATAGGTCCTAGACTGAAAAGTGGAAAGGAGATGACAGTGAACCAAGTTCGGTTGTAGTAGAAAACGGACCTTATAAGATCCGTTTAAACCGGGGGAAAAAGCCAGAGGGATGAAGATGGGAACAGGGGACATCAGACAAGGGTATTCTCGTTGATTTTACTAGAACAAAATTTTCATTCAGTCTGGTGCATTAAAGAGAGGAATTTTAAGGAATCATCGAAGGATAGAGTGAGTCATTTTCAGTTTCAGATCAGTGTGACCGTAAGAGTGGAACGATTTTATAATTCTGTACAAGGGTGGAGTCTCGGAAATATCAACCATAAGAAAGATAGTACGGGGGAAGGGGTGTTGGTTCGAGGTGTGTAAACGAAAAAGGGAGTACTATGACTGAATAACTTCTCTGGACCGGTCAACAGAATGTCTTACTCGGTATAGTACTTGAAGAAACAAATGGATACCACCAAATTTTGAATAAAGAGATAACGGATATAAAGGATATTAACTTACAATTTAGACTTTCAAACTAATTTCGATTTATAAGAACCGTTCCTTTCAGGTACGTACTATAAGTCCGAAGTATAACGTAGGTTAACCCTCCATGTTTAATAGACTAATGGGGTGGTAATCACTAAGATTCAAATTGATTCCACAATACCACCACTGAAAGTCTAGGGAAGTAATATTTAAATGTAAAAATGGAAACACTAATTGTTAGACTTACCACTTACAATAAAAAAATTAGTGTACTAAAAATTTTTATTAAAACTCGATAAACATAAAAAGTTTTTTTATAAAAAATCTCTAGGTAGGTCATATATAACCCAACCGGTTTCTCAAGTAAGTCAAAAAAAGATATTCTACCGAAATCATCCCGAATCACATAAATTGAAGTAAGTTGTGTCAAAACAATCCAACATAACAATGTCGACAGTATAGTCGCGTGTAAAAAATCTTTTGAATGGTTTTATCCACTTAAAAACACATCGGTAAAATTATAACTTTTACCTTCTTTTCTTCGTCATAAAAGTCGTATAATACGAAATAATAAAGTTCTTTTCATTTTTGCGTTGACTTTACATTCCTTTCTAAAAACGTCACATATCTCTTCCACGACACTGACTACCTTGTACAGTTCACTTTTCACTTTCACTTTCAGTGAGTCAACACAGGCTGAGAAACTCTGGGATACGTGATATGTCAGGTACCTTAAAGGGTCCGGTCTTATGACCTCACCCATCGGAAAGGGCAGAGGTCCCCTAGAAGGGTGGGGTCCCTAGCTTGGGTCCAGAGGACGTAACGTCCACCTAAGAAATGGTCGACTCGGTGTTCCTTTCGGTTTCTCATGACCTCACACATCCGATAGGGAAGAGGTCATCTAGAAGAGTTGAATTCTTAGCTTGACCCCAGAGGAGTAACGTCCACCTAAGAAATGGTTGACTCGATACTCCCTTCGGACTTGTACAGTTTTCACCAAACGTCTCAACGTACGATCTCTAAGAAACGACCTACTACGAAATACCATCTTGTCAACTTCAACTATCGCTAGTTTGACTCTGTAATTAATTCTTGTCAGTTGTGATGTGATTCCCTCTATCGGTTGAATCAGTTTTATAGGTTTAGTCATTTGTAAACTTTCAGTAAATGTGGTCGAACCAATACAATTTAACGAGACTAGAAACCTAAGGTGTATTCAATTAGCTTTTTCTTGAAGAATTGGTATAAATGTGTACACTAAGAGATGACTTTGTATTGGTTTTGTAAGACAAAAAATTCTGTTTAACACTATCCACTACTTTTCATTTATGACATGTTATTACACCTTGTCTTCTCTAGTACCCCGTTCGCTTTACTTGGTGGTAGTTGGTGTGGTTTCCGGTCAGAAATAGGTTTCTTCCACTACAACACATATACCACCCTAACCTTCCCTCAGGAGACAATACTCGAGGAAGGTCTTTTGGTTTACCAATTAAGGTCGTCCATGACAAGGATCAATCTGGTTGACTTTCGTCGTCAACTAGTATTCACAGGTTTTAAACACTTATCTTCGAGTATTAGAAAGTAGTCCTATTCGTTCTGACGCACAAAGAAACTACTGGTCCGTTTTTGACAATGTCGAAGTGACCTTTTAAGACTAAGTAGGTGGTATAAGTAGTCTATAACGTAAGGTAAATAAAGCCAGAAATTTTTTAAGAGAATTACCTTTTTATAGTTAAGGGATTTTCTGATTTTTCGTGGACCTTGTCAAGAAACGAGTTTTTCTCTTTTTCAAAACGTTTCTACCTTAATACTTCAACGGACTTTTTACCGTCTTCTATCACCTTGTTTTGTCACTTATGTAACAAGTTACTTCAAGAACCACTTTTACTTTTTACACAAAAATTAAAAATAATTTTTTGCCTTCCTTGAAAAACCGGTTGGATCATTTCGTCTATTGTCGTCGATAAGATTAACGTCACCCTTCACCGATCATAACCGTCGAAGGTTCCCTTGAGACTGCTCGAGTCAAACATTAAGTGTCTCGGGTCGGTTCGCGACCTCCTTCGCTCCGGACTTCTCCCAGGTACTTCAGAATTCCACCGGATCGCAGAATACTCTTTCCCAGTCACACGAAACACAATCTCGTGTCACACAGTGAAGGACCCTTTCGGCGCCAATACCTACCAGTGGTCTTACCGTGAACCAAAAGGGACCGTCAGGTGGGTGACGAAAACAAACAGACCCACGACAGAAACTGTAAGATAGACAAGACGTCTACACTTCTAAACTTTAATGAAGTAAAAATCACACACAACCCGACGTCAGAAAAGAAAAAAAAAAGGTCGAAGGGAAAACCTTTAAGAAGTAGGTGTTTCTTAAGGTCTTAGTCTGTAATAAGTAGAACACAGACCTTGTGATTTTAGAGTACTCGAAGGTACAGAATGGAGAAAGGTGGAAATTTTATAACTTTTATGACGGTGTCGACTTCAGCCAAAATAATAAACGAACGACGAACGAAGGAAATACGTGGAAAGAATAGTATCTCGAAATTACACGGAATCATTTCTCGACTTGTTCATTTAAACCATACAGGTGTCTAACATAGATCCTACATACGGTAACTAAAAGTAAAAGTACTTTTCCACAAAAGGATAGAATTCACCTTTTCCGTCTATTATTTGATATTAACAGAGTGAAAACAAAATTTTTAACTATTTATAAACGTTTTAAGGTGTACAGATAAATACACATACAAATACACACACAACTTTCAGCTTTTCTCTTTTAGAAGTATAACTATGACAGAGACCTACACTAGAAATAAAAGGAGAAACATAAAAGAGAAAGAGAAAAAAAAAAAGGTCGTCAGTACAGAATAAAGAGTCAGTAATGAAAATGTTTCTAATTCTGACAACAAATTCTTTATTCGTCAATAAATTGAAGTTAGACAGTTTAGGTTCGGTGCAAGTTTCGTCAAGGTCTGAGGAGGAGTCGATGACGGTAGGTACGGTAGAAACCCCTAAAAAGAGACCAGACAATAGCAGGGTAAGTTCGTTCAAAAGGGGACTGAGTCCAAAGATAAATAAAATAAGGTCCAAGGACCAGTAGTGGATCTTAACGGGTGAACGGAGACCTCTCGAAGAGACGAGTGAACATGGCGTTATTTGAACAGTCTTTTTCTTTCCACCTACATTTTTAATACAAGATTTTCCTTGACAGTGATCTTACACTAAAGGTAGTTCCGGGTCTTCACGGGGGGTCATATAGGGACATATGGGGTCAACTTACCTAACCAAATAAGAAAAAAACGGAGTAAATAAAACAGTCAAGGATATCAGTCCTCGAAACGAATAAAAGACACTATGGGATTTGTAAACCCCATGAATCATATGTAACTATTTATCAGGAAAAAAGAAAAATTTCTAGGTATTAATGAATTATTTTGACTTACATCCTAGACAACAGTCGAAACCGGTCTTAAACATGAACGTGTCCCTATGTCTTTTCTTGTCCTATATTTCTATTGAATACCTAAAGGGAACACTGAGTCACCATTTCTTAGACGGACGGCCACGTCCTCTCCGTCCAAGCTAGGGATTAGCCCTTTCTAGGGTGTACGACACCTCGTTGATTCGGGCACGTGGTGTTGAAAACTCGGACACGAGATCTCGGACCCTCGGTGTTGATGACTCGGGTACACTCCGAGGTGTCGTTCTCTTCGGTGTTCTCACTCATCGAGGACGAGGGGTGTGGATCTCTTTTCAGGTGTGTCGTTGTCTCTGGGTCGTGGTTTTTCTTTCTTTCTTTAAAATTTTTCCTTTATTTCTATTGAATGTAAGTCTAACATGAGTATCTAAGCACTAGTGTCCCTCAGTGTATTCGGAAACTCGACGGAAGTAAACGTCGGAGTGACTAAGAGAAGACTTTAGAGAGACGTCTCGGGAAGACGGACGAGACGGACCGAAACCAGAACGGAGGGGTCGAGACAGGAGGCGTCGCGACGTGTCACTATACGGGTGTCACATTTGGACTGACTCAGGGGGGTGAGGGTTACTTCGGCGAGCCCCTAAGAGACTACGACAACGGAGAAGGGGTGGGGAAATCACCATCGTGGATCTTCGGAGAGAAGTGTGAACTGTAACTTTATTGTGGTTTGAGGGTCCTCGAGGAGTATAGAGGGTCTGGTGGAGGAGGACAGACCGGGAGAAATAGGTGTTCCGTAGAAGGGAAAGAAAGTCGTCGGTGACGAAGACTAGGTAAGGTTTGACCCGAACCGTCAGGACGAGAGACCCCACGTAAGGAACTATATTTTTTATAATAAAAGAGACGGACGAATGTGACATTCGAGCGAACTCCGTTTTAATATCCTAAACATCAAATGAACAGAACTTCTCATGGACCGAACATCATCGTAGTTTACAAATAATTCGACCCAACATATATACAAGAAGATTTAGTAGGTTACTAAAAGTAGATGTCTTACACTAAAATAGAAATATATTAGACGAGGTTTTATTCTTTTCGGAATCTTTTCCCTTTATATACTTAGTCTTATTGAATTTCATGATGGTCGTTACCTCTATCGATAACAACTACAAAACCTTACATAATATCTCTTAAAAAATTAATATTTTACCAGTTTCAAATTGGTGGTTTGAAGGGTCCATCGAGTTTCCATTTCTCAGGTGGATGGTTACGTTCTCTACGTCCTCTAAGGTCAAACTAGGGACCCAGTCCTTCTAAGGGACCTCTTCCTTTACCGTTGGGTCAGGTCATAAGAACAGACCGTTTAGTGTACTCGTCTTCTGCGACCATCCAATGTCAGGTACCCCAACGTTTCAGTCTGCGCTGACTCACTCACTCGTACGTGCGTACGTGTTTCAAATGGAAGTAATAAACGGTGAATCTCGGTTATGAGTCTTTAGTCATCAAAACGTTTAATGTACGTAATTTTTAATTATCGGTCAAGTCCCTGAAGGGATCACCAGGTCACCGACTCAGAGGCATGAGGATTACGTTCCCCGGGTCCAAACTAGGGACCAGTCCCTTGATCCAGGGTGTACGATGTTGGTTCTCAAGTGTACGGTGTTGATTTCGAGAACACACGGAGTCGATTTCGGGTCGTGTCGGATTATTTATTTATAAAAAATTTTTAATTATCGATGAAATAACACGAAGGGTATAGTTTTTTTTATGTTTTGTTAAAAATCCATTTTAAATCAACGAAAAAACATTAAGTTTCGTTCTTTCTTACAAAACGAAAAGAACACAAGGGACCTGGGGTCTTGGTAGAGAACAGGATAAAAAGGTCTTCTCTTCCGCTTAGGGTCACTCCCGTAACTGAACTGGCAGAATGACTCGAACAGTCACGTCTTCATTTTCGAACCTGCTCTTTGAGGACGGACGGGTGGACCACGAAAAAGGGAGTCGGTGTAAAGGAGGAAGAGGTGACTTCATTTCTTTTTTCATTCAGAAATTCGTGAAGGATCAAGGACATACGAGTTTAATCCGGACGACGACTCTACAAGAATAAAATGAAAATCAGAGTAGTTCTGTAGTCGTAATTTGGATCTTGTAATTAACAAGAAAGTACAAGTATATATATTAAAGAAACTCGTAGTCTTTTTATAACGGAAGATACTCTAAAGAATTAAATAAAAGAGTTGTTAAAACTTCACTTGTGTTGTCTATTTTATAAGGTCCAGAGGAAAAAAATAGGATGTTCATCGAGACATCATATACAAAAACATAGGGAGATTTAACAAGAGAACCCTAGTCAAAGGTATGACTCAGTAGGTGATGTCTCACGGCCACAAAAGGTCCGTCTAATAGAATAATAGAGATTTACTGAGTAAGGAAGACTTAGTAGTGTGGAATACATGACACAATTTTTTTTTTTTTTCAAAATCCGTGAAAAGATATTAAAAAGGAATAGATCAGAGGTCTTACAGGATAAATTTATTGTGCCTATAAGTTTGTCAGTAGGGAACACAGATACTAAATACGTCTAGTAAAAGAAGAACTTGGGAAAGTAGTCGACTCTATTCACCACCTTCAAGAAATGGAGTATGAGAGACGAGGTCCACAAAGGACTTTATCTTGTGTGTTTATCGTTGTATTTTTAAACACATTGTAATAAGAGATAAAAGGTAGTAATATACATACGACAAATTCCAAAATAATTGAGGAGTTTAAAGATGTACTTTAATCCCTCTTTGTACATGTTTTCTTTTCATATCAAAATTACAAATAACCATGTGTTCGAGAAACCTTAAGTCTTACAACCTTCTTACATCGTGAAAGGAGGGAACTGAAGGTACAGTGTAAACCGACCAAGAGAAGGACGGAAAACTTTTACGTAAGAGACAGAGGAAGGAACGTAGGAAGAGAAGTGGGACATGTATAGTCGGAAGGAGTCTCAAAACAGAAACAGAGTAAAGAGTAAGACACGTCTAGTCAGAACAGGTGAGAAAACCGAAATTTTGGAAATAGACTGTGAATGAGGGTTCAAAAATAAAAGTTGAGGACAGAGAAATGACGGTACATATAAGCAGACTTACCCTTCATAGAGAAGACCTACGGGATGCTTTTGTCGGGTACGGACTTCGACTTAAAGTCAAAAGAGTGGGAAGAAGGTAGTGTAATCGATTTATTTCCCATTTTTAATACACTGGTAGAGTTGTCCAAGTCTTATCTATAAATTGTCTTGACTTGGTGGAGTACTCTAAAAAATTTTTAGAGTTGTTTGATCTTTATCTTGAAAGAGGTAACTCTTATTACAAACGACACCCAAACAGTATATATCGAAAATAATACAACGCCATAGAAGGAAGATAAGGACGAAAGACCTCTCAAAAATAGTATTTACCTACAACTTAAAACAGTTTCCGAAAGAGACGTAGATAACTCTATTAATATACCGAAAATAAAAAGTTAAACAATTACACCACATAATGTAACTAACTAAACGTTTATAACTTCTTAGGAACGTAGGGACCCATGTATATGTGTTACCTCAATATGAGTCGGTAATTTTTCTTATGTAAACTTAGTCAAGATTACTCCACCTACTTTGACCTCAGATAATATGTCTCACTTCATTCGGTCTTTCTTCTTGTGGTTATGTCATATGATTGCGTATATATACCTTAAATCTTTCTACCGTTGCTATTGGGACATACGCTCTGTCGTTTTCTTTGTGTCTACATATCTTATCAGAAAACCTGAGACACCTTCTCCCTCTCCACCCTACTAAACCCTCTTACCGTAACTTTGTACATATTATAGCATATTCTTCGATTAGCGGTCAGGTCCAAGCTACGTCCTATGTCCTACGAACCCCGACCACGTAACCCTACTGGGTCTCCCTACCATACCCCTCCCTCCACCCTCCCCCGAGTCCTACCTCTTGTGTACATGTGGGCACCGCCTAAGTACAGCTACATACCGTTTTGGTTATGTTATAACATTTCATTAATCGGCGGTTAATTTTATTTAAATTTAAAAAATTTTTTTCTTGAAAGAGTTAGACTATTTCCTATAGATGATTTTTTGGACGTCGACAGTAGTACCACTTTCTGACTCATGAAAAGGGATTCTAGTCTATGTCCCGTTCCTAAAGACTTGAGTATAAAGATAAGTCATAACAAGACTTCTAAGATTGGTTACGTTATCAGTCATTCCGTCATTCATAACCTTTCCCTTTTTCATTTTGAGAGATCAGAGTCTGTTATGTTATCAGATATACCTTTTTAGGGTTCCTTAAATGGGGAGAGGGTTTAGGAAATTATTTACTTAAATCGGTTCACCGTTCACTATTCTAGTTGTATGTATTTAGTTGACATAAAAAGATATGGTTGTTGTTTGTGTCACCTTTTACTTTAGTCATATTGTCATGGTAAACATAATCGTAGTATTTTGTACTTTATAAACCCTCATTTAAATTACTTTCCGGATATCTGCAACGAATCTCTTTACTTTTTCGTACATTTATATTCCTCTCTATGTAAATACAAGTACCTAATATTACTAACCTCTGAACTATAATAATTCCAGAGGTCACAGTGGTCACTAAATCTAATTTACTTTAAGGTCAGTCATGGGGACGTACAAAGAAACACTTTTATCCGTGTCACTAAGGTCATAGTATACCTTCACATCTCCTGGATCTTATCGACTTTGTTTAGACTTTTTCTTCTTTACCACGTAAATGTAATAATAGAATTCCGAATGATATTTCGATGTTATTAATTCTGTCTTACCATAACCATATATGTTTCTGTTTTTCTTATCTCTTAGGTCTTTATTTAGATATACATACCACTAAACGAAAAGTTGTCTCCGAGGTTGTGTCAAGTCACCCCTGTCCTATCAGAAAACTTGTTCACTACGTCCTATTACAACTTTAAATCGGAGTAAGGTATGTACTTTTAATTAATTTTTATCTAGTATCTGGATTTGTATGTGAACTTTGGAATTTCGTAGATACTGGAATTCTATCTGTCTTTAGAATTCTGTCCTATGTTTAAATAATTACTATCTTCTATTAAACTAATTAACCTAATTATTTTAATCATCTTAATTTTAACCTTAATTTTAGAGGATAAGAAGTTTTCGATGACGAGTCTTTGACCTATCCTTTCGGTGTCTGGTTCTCTGTTATAGATGTAGATTTTATACATTTACTCGAAAATGAGATCAGTTTTCGTTGGGTTTTCTACACTTATCTTTGAAGTGGTTTTTTTCTACGTATACTTAACGATTATTATTGGTATACTATGAAACAACATCTCGTCTTTGATCGTATTGTAATATTTCGTTGACATGGGGTTATAAAATTTTTCGCATACTTTTAACGAGTTGTAGTAATCAGTAGTCCCTTTACGTTTAATTTTGGTGTCACCCTATGGTGAAGTGTGGACGACGACGACGACGACGACGACGACGATTCAGTGAAGTCAGCACAGACTGAGACACGTTGGGGTATCTGCCGGAGGATGGTCCGAGGAGACAGGGACCCCAAGAGGTCCGTTCTTGTGACCTCACCCAACGGTACAGGAAGAGGTAGTGGGGACGATTTTACCGATTTTAATTCCTTTGACTGTTGATAGGTTTTCCAACATCCCGGGGATCTCGAGAACTCACAACAACTACTCTGGTATTTTACCGTCTTGGTGAAACTTTTTGATAAAATGTCCAAAAAATATATTACATGTGAAGAGTACCGAGTAATTAAGGTAACAATCAATGGGTTTTCTTTACTTACGAATAACTGTTTTTTATGAAAATGAACTTTCAAGAATCGTCAAAATTAAGTATTATCAGGTTTGATCTTTCTTGGGTTTACAGGTAATTGACTTATCTATTCTACTTAAACCCATATAAATTAATATATCATCTTATAGACGATTCGTCATTTTTCCATATAAGATAACTACGTACACCATTGTACCTACTTAGAGTTTCGGTAATACGTTTTACTTTCTTCGGTCCGACTTTTACATACATGTACAGCATATATGTGGAGAAGTTAGTACACTTCTAGCTCTTGACCGTCTTGTTTAGATACCACTATCCTGAGTCTACTCGTCAACAGTTTATAACGTCCCATCCTTTTAACTAACCCTTCCCCGTGTTTTTATCAAAATCCCGTTACATTTAAAAGGGAGAGAAGATCCTGTCACAAAGAACGATTTAGAGGAACTTGATACGTAGATTATACTTGTAAAAATGAGACATTTAGTATGTAGTCATTTCGACTAAATTTTATTTTCACTCTGACATTCTCGACTCGTCGAAGGGTCCATCTCGATCACCATTTCTTGAGTGGACAGTTACGTCCTCAACATTCTCCGCGCTCAAACTAGGAACTCAACACTTCTATGGGACCTCCTCCCGTACCGTCGGGTGAGGTCATGACGGACCTCTTAGGGTACCTGTCTCCTCGGACCGTCCGATCCCAGGTATCGTATCGTTTCTCAGTCTGTACTGACTTTGTTGAATCGTCCGTGAGTCTCTCGACTCTCCTTCGAGACAAAACCTCATCGTAAACAGTTAATCACTTGTGTCGCTCTCACAAACTTTCAAACTTTCCTTATCTCTAGAAACCAGTTAATCACCCGAAGAGAGATTCCACTAGTACACTAGTCTACCCGAAAGATTAGAGGTCTTTTTCTTAATAAATTGGGTATCAGTCCCGACCCTCGACCTCTATTATTTGACCAAAACCACTGACTGGACCTGAACTCGACCCTATACCTCCGACCACCCGAATAAGTCTTTCATCTGGAAATGAGTCAAAATTCAGGAAACGGTGGGAAAAACACACACTACCGGAGTCCAACCACAAAAAGACCAAGTCCAAAAAAGTGGTTGTTTATCCTAAGGACAGAATCGTCCTTTCCTCCCTACTAAAAGACTCAAACACCTCATTCCCACCCCTCTTGAGATAAGGAAAGTTTGAGAATTCGTGAGGGGAACACAAGACAGGAGGTGATAAGGTAAAAGACACCAAGAACCATGGAGGATTGGACCCGGAAGACCCCAACACGTCCCCCTTAACCAAACAAACAGTAATCATAGGGAAGGAGGAGATGGGACGATTCAGTGAATGATAGGACGACGTCAAAAGACAGAAGTATATGTCACTAAACCTCAATGATACAGAGAATCCAAGAAACTTCTAGCTCAAATGTAAGGATAAAAACAAGAATTATAAACTTCCTCTGGAATTTTGACATTTTAGACATGACATGTAAAAGTCGGAATGGTTATGGTTTGAGGACGATGAAGAGGTTTGTGTGTTTGGAGAGAGAATTAATATATCATCTTATAGACGACATAGAGACATGGAAACAACTTAAGGAAAAACCAATATACGTACACGTACGAGTCAACACAGACTGAAGAACTTTGGGGTACCTGATATCGGACGGTCCGAGTCACCCTACAAGGTCCGTTCTTATAACCTCATCCAACGGTAAAGGAAGAGAACTCCTAGAAGGGGTGGTCAATTTAGGGTAGAAGTGGACGATTCCGAGAGTACGAAGTTTTAGGTCAAGAGGGAGGATTGAAAAGAATAACCGACGGAGACATGGAAACAAAGTGTTCTTTAGGTGAAGTAGCCCTACAAACGTGACTTCCTTATGGTCCTCGGTGACCTCTCATGAACAATTGTATCAGTATGTGGTTAATTGCACCTTCATTATCCTTAACAACTTACTTGCGACTTGGTGAAACTCACGTATACTTGGTGAATCTGTCTTTAATCCTTTTGTCTGAGACCGGGTAACACCTCTACTTCCTTGTCTTTTTCTACTTTCCGAACCCCCTTCACCCGTCCGTCACACGTTTTTCTGGACTCCTCCTTACTTACATTTATAAGTTTTATAGTGTAGGATTAAAGGGAGGGAGAGACGAAAGATGGGGACTATATTGTACAAATCCGACTATAAAGTAGTTTAACTTGTAACATTGTGTGAGAAAAGTACACGGTAAATCTTTCTTTTTAGAGTTTGATCTTATGTTACGAAAGGATAGTAAATACTGAAAAAAATGAATCAAGTAAACCTGAAGATAACTGTCTATAAAAATTAATATGTATGGAGAATACGTATGTATCAGAAACCTTGACACGGTATCAGAAACCCCAAACAACCAAAAACTTTAGAGTGAATCACTCCCATGGTCACTGGAAGTGTGACCGTTTAGGTCACCCATTAAAAACAAAAAAGAACTAGAAAGTCGTCGTGGGTGGTGACTACTACAGGTAAAACTTTCGAAGAGGAAGTTGTAGTAACTTTCAACAAAGAATCCTAGGGAGGATTCTTAAGACAAGAGAAATTGGGTATTTACAGATGCTAGGAGTTGGGTCTCGGGAAGAGTGACATACGTATGTGAGACTCACTGGAGAGTTTCGTCGGAGAGGGTGGGTCTAGAACGACGACTGGACTCCCAAAAATGTAAGTGTAAAGTAGGTGAGTAGTGGTGAACCTATTAGGTACACACAATGGAGAAGTTTGTTGTGTAAGTCTTATTTTGGGAAGTACAAAAGACACTGGTGGAGGGTACTTTGTTTTTGTTTTTTTTTGTACAACCTTCACTATTGTAAGCAGGAGATCGTGGATTTAGTCTTTGGGTTCTAAGGAGGGAAAAATGAGAGAGGAGGAGGAAAAGACACTTAAGAAAGAGTGACTGATAAATTAGTCACGGAAGTACAAATAATTGAAGACGGTGGATGAATGAACCAAATCTCAGAATCGTGAATAATTTACCTAATAATGTAATCGGAAGATTAACTAAAGGTATGAAAGTAAGTTGACGACCTTACAGAAAGAGTTTGTATTTGAAGTAGCACAATGAAGGGTCGAATTTTCAGAAACAAAGAAAAGGGTATCAAAAGTCTTATTTCAAGTCTGACGACTCCAATCGTGTGTTCTGTCAGACACCAGGTCAAGGACGAGGAGAGACCAAAGGAGGGGAGAACGGACAGACATGGGAGGGGTAGGGTGGAGTGGGGGTCACTTTAGTCGACCTCGACAGTAACAAGACTAGAGTGACACGGTACAATCCGGAGACTCGGAAGTGTACATACAAAGGGAGACCTCATAAGAGGGAGAGGAAGAATAGATTAAGAGTAATCAATCTGTTTTAGATCTTGAGTTCTTATCCATGTATGGAGGGAATAAACCCCTTCGGAAAGGACTGAAACTCCAGACTAAATCTATGAGAGAAAATTTTACCTGTTTTCCCGAACTTCTTTCCGAAACACTTACTTGTGTTTTACAGATGATCCATTTATCTATAAATCCACGTCTAACTTTGTACGTGAAGTGAAAAAGTAGAATAGTTTAACCGTTTCTAAATTTCTCACCATAGTGAGTTCCTCTCGTACTTTTCTACCCGGGTGAGGACGTGACTATAACCTTTATATTTAAACGGTAAAAGGACCTCTCGTCTTTTACCTACATACAAAGATCTTGGTAATTTTTATTATCCGTATATGTGTGTGATAAAATGTGGAACCTTATATAGGATTCTTTTATTGAAAAAACATTTTGTATGAAAGTGTTTTAAAGTACTACAAGTGAGTATTCTTATAGTTGTCACCAATAAAGACTTAACACTATACTCATTAATGTCACAAAAAGATTGGAAAGACTCTTGTACATAATTAATACTCTCGTTTTACCTTTTCTTTTGGGGATGGAAACACGAGGACTAGGCACAACATGAATGGAGGGACCAACGGGACTAATTTATCACTCACACGACTCCCGGTAGTGGTTCTTAATATAAGTCGTAGTAGGGTGGTTGTAGACCGAGTCTCCTCTTTTACGACCTATTCACTCAATATGGTCATTGTCGATTGTCAATAACTCATAAAGGTCACAGAATCCGTAACAAGATTCGTAAATTGTATAAGTGAATTAGGAGTACTCTACCAATGATAATAATAGAGACAAAACGTCCACTTTGTCCGACTATTTTCAATTAGTCGAAGACATTCCGGTGTATCGACAATCACCGTCCGCACCCTAAGTTTGGGTACGTCTGACCGAAAATGACTCTCTGTTCTATCGTAGTATCAAGACTCAATCTGACATAGAGACTAATTCTTATTAACCTAATCTAAGGTACAGATCCTAAGGTCGGCATGTTAACCCGTAGTCAACTTAGTACCACATTTGTTTTTCCGTCTTAAACTATGGGTGTCTTAGACTTGGTTTATGGTCCTCTCATTAGAAGTAAAGAAAATGGAATTTTCTTTTTTGGGTTTAATAAAATATGACATTTGAAGAATAACTTTAACCACGGTAGGGAACCCTAAATCAAAATACAAGGGAAAGACACTATAAGTACAGGGAAGTTTTGAATTTGAGTTTCTGGATTTAAAAATTAATCAAGAAATCGAGAAAGAGGGTGGTGAAGTGAAAGAGTCATTCTAATGAATACTGTTCCAGTAGTCTACAGTAAAAATTTTGGATAGTCAGAAGTAAAAACAATATAGAAGAGAAAAAAAAGAAGTATAAAAGAAAATTTCAGAGTCTTAAAGACTTTCGACGGAAGGATGATAGACCCTGATATGACATATTATACCACCGGAGATTGGTGTATACCGAAAGTTTCTTTAATAAACCTTAATTATTCTTATCCGTTTTGTAAATTTGTGGTGAAGAGATCCCTGTATACCCCGACCAGTCATCGTGTCCTATTCTACAAGTTACAGTAATCGATCTTCCCTCTACATCCAATTTCGAGGTAACTCTATTATGTCGTGTGATAATCTTACCGATTTCATCTTTTATGACCGTTAGTGTTTACAACTTCTCCTACACCTTAGTCGGTAGAGAGACTATGTAATGACCACCCGTACATTTTACCACATCGGTGAGACTATTTATCAAACTGTCAAAGAAGATTTTTATACGAATTGTAAGTTGGATTGGTAGTCTGAACATTTACACCAATAAATGGTATCACCTTACTTTTGGTACAAATATGTTTTTCGTCGAAATAAACATTATTGGTTTTGACATTTGTTGTATTTATAGGAATTTATACTCTTACCCGTTTGTTTAACACTATATAGGTATGTCAGTTATCTGAGTCGTTATTTTTCCCTACTTGACAACTTTAGAAGTCATTTCAATTACTGAAAGTTTCAGTAACTCAAGTCGCTCTCTTTGGTCATAGTTTTCGAATTTGTGACATACGGAATGTATTTACAAGAACTTTACTGTCTTAGCATTACTGCGTCTTGTCAAATCACCAGACAAATGACACACTGATGCTTTCTCATCACACTCCCCAAGACTTCTTACTTCCCCATCAAGACATAGGACTAACGTCACCATGAATGACATTTTCCTTCCCTCCTTCATTTCTTATCCTTCCTCACTCAGTATATTTTGACCACTTTAGATTTATTCCAGACAATTAACAGCCAAAGGACGAAAACTAGGAACACTACACCACTATATCCTACAATGGTAACCTCCTGTGACCCCCTTCCCGTGTGTCCTTGAGGCATATAATAAAAACGTTGAAAAGGAACTCAGATTTTATTAAAGTTTTAAAAATTACAAATTGATTTATTTTAATTTTAAGTCACGAAGTCAATGTCATCGGTGCAAATTTCACGAGTTATCGGTGTACACCGTCTACAGTCGGATAGTACCGTCTGTACCTTACAAAGGTAGTTATGTCTTTCAAAATAATCCGTCGTGACCGATTTTCGTCATATAGACTGAGACCGGTCATAAGAGAAGGAACTAAGGAAGTTTAAGATTGTAGTGTTGTTATGAAAGAACATAAAAGACAGTACAATGGAATAATTGACCAACAAAACGAGTAAAAGTTTGGATCTTTTTCTAAAGAGAAATCAAAGAGTTTAAAGTCTCTTTATTTTCTCAGAATATAGTCAAATCCTTAAATAGACTGTTGACAAAATTATCAAATTTAAATTATAAATTTATAGGTCAAATTAGACCTATAAATTTAACAGATTGTTAAGACATAAAACGAAGTCCTGGTGAAAATAGTGGGTATAATTCTATGTCAGGACCCTGAAGGGACCTCTCGGTTACTAATCCTGAGGTACGAAGGTGACGTCCCCGGTGCTCTAGATAGGGACCAGTCCCTTGATTCTAGGGCGTACGGTATATCTTACCGGTTTTGTTTGTTTTTATTATATCAGAATTATCGAGAGTAGGTCAATAGGATTATATGAAAGAACTATCACAGGAAACTAAAAGGAAGAGAAAATAGGAATGGGGTTTTGAGAAGTTTTAGTACCAAAAGACTTTTCCGTCTATCAAAAAACATAAACCACGATAAAGAAGGGACAGAGGACCTACATGTAGAAAATTTCTACATAAAGGAAGGTAACGATGTAAGATCAGAAAACGGGGTATTGTGAATAAGGAGAACCCGTGAAAACATAAAAGTGAATTCTTCATAACCCATCAATGAGGGAACACCGAGTCGACCATTTCTTAGACGGACGTTACACCCTCTGGACCCAAGCTAGGGACCCAACCCTTCTAGGGCACCTCTTCCCTTTTCGATGGGTGAGGTCATAAGACCGGATCTCTTAGGGTACCCCAGTGTTTAATATCAGGTACCCCAGTGTTTCTCAGTCTGTGCTAACTCGCCGAAAGTGAGTGAGGGAAATGATACCTAGAAGAAATATGAACTCGGAGTCGGTTGGACGTACTATAAGTCGAAATATCAAAATATACTCGGTGGTAGAACCTAAACTTCCGTTCCGTCTTCTCCTTTTGTGTTACCGAGTTCTAGGTAAGTGTATCGTTATTTCAACTCTGTGACTTCCTTTTCTTCTTACCCCCACTTTGTGACTTCTTTTTGGTGTTTCTTTCCTTCTTTCTTTCTTTCCTCACAACCTTAATGTTAAATATACAAACACCTTCCTTTTAGACTTATAATATCACTATAGTCACAAGGAAGTTTTATTAAGTATTCAAATGACATTAATATTAGTTTAAGGATAGTCTAAAAAGAATTTTGGACTGTTACGTCTTTAAGTAGACCTTCTGGTAGTTTCTTACAACCTTGTATTTTTCCTTAGTATTAAGTTTTATACTCCTTTTTTCAGTCCATTATTTTGAATCTGTTGTCATTAATACTATCATATCCTAACCGTATTTTTTTCTCATTATTAGTAACTTAGATTTCTCGGTTCTTTATATAGGATTTGTCATACTCTTAAGTTGTTTTGTTTCCCAAGAAGTACTTAATTAACATAATTGATAATTGGTATAGACTAAAGTGACAGAGTTTATGTCTTTATTCGTTTCCTAAACTTATCTTTGAAATGGTTTCTTCTTTATATTGCTTATTCTTTTTATTCGTCTTAAAAGATCCTAACTTCTTTATTTTTACTTTTGTCAGTTCAAGACAAAGAGTAATAATTTACCCATTGACAAAATAACAATTGTATGGTCACGTCAAGAAACCACGACTATTTGGTTACGAGAGAGAGAGACGACAGCAGCAGAGGATGGACAGAAATAACAATTGTATGGTCACGTTAAGAACCAGAACAGTTTGGCTACGAGAGAAAGAGACGACAGCAGCAGAGGGTGGACAGTAACAGAATCAGGTGGAAAGAACTACGTCATCACAACGTGTGAGAATAGTAAACTGTCCAGTATAACCGAGATGGAAAATTTATATAAGTCGCAAATTCTAGGGGACCTCTTCCCCTTCCGACGGGTGAGGTCATAAGACAGGACCTCTTCAGGTACCTGACATATCCGGTACCCTAATGTCTCGGAAAAATGAAAACCAATAAGACGGGTTCTACTAAATTGGGGTTTATGGAGGAGTTGGACGAGGGAGAGAAGAGGTAAGTCTAAAGTCGCTCCAGAAGGGACTGACGGGAAACATTGTGTCGTGGAAGAGTAGTAAAGATTTGGGAACGACACGAAGTAGAAAGAGATAACGTGTATAGTGGTAGATTCAGTCCAAATGAATGTACAACAAAAAGAAGAAGGTCGATCTAACAGTCAAGTAAGTCCTGTCCCTGAAATAAGTGACGAGATAGAGATCGTGAACCGTCCCCGGACAGTGTGTCCTTCGTGAGTCATAAATAACTAATTCAGTCTTGTAACTGACTTGGAAAAATAAAACAAAACGAAAAATTACAAAAAAGAGAAAAATAATAAAATTTAATATAAAAATAATCTCCTATTAACCAAACATTACGACACAATCAAAGACGATATGTCGTTTCACTCAGTCAATATATCAAATATTATCAAACACCGGGAGGTAGACCGTCTATATTGTCAATCTTTGTACACATAGATTGTTGTCTTATAGTTTTATGTCTTTTGTTTTGTTACCTCTTTATCTTTCGAGTTGTTATTATCAATCTCTTAACTCATTTGAGGGGGAAAGTTATTACCTATCCTGATGACCCGTCGTGACCTACCTTGGAAAAACCTGTCGTTGAAGGTTGTACTAAATTCACGAGAAATTTTTTTTTTTTCTCTTACTAATTTAAGACAGGTAACTACTGTTCTCTTCCTCTAGACGTACACCGTCCCAGACTCTCCTACTCCAGTTCTAGTCATTATTTCCAACAAAAAGAGACAGTCTTTCTCATTCTTTTCTTAACTTCCATTCCCTTATTAAAGGTTCACAGTCCCTTCAACATGTTAGTTCTTGTTCGTGACACACAGTCGGTAGAAATTCTTTGGATCCAACTACCTTCGTTGTAGTGGAACAGGACAACTACGTCCTGTCATCGTCTTTTATTCCAATACACACCTACCCTTATCAACAACTTTTTACTCAGTTTCTTCGATCCGGACGGTACTACGTACAATCCCTAGCCATCACACTTAAGAACTAGACTTTCTCCACTCTTTCGAGATATATAGGTTCGATCAGTCACAGTACAATCCTTCGTTCCTCCCACCCTAATCTTTACGGTTGACTCTCCGTCAACATTGTTCCGTCTCAACTCCATTATGACAATGACATCAATTCAATGATTCAGTATAGACTGACAAAACGCTGGGGTACCTGATATCGGGTGGTCCGAGGAGACAAGAACCCTAAAAGGTCCATTCTTAAGACCACACCCAACGGTAAAGGAGGAGGTCCCCTAGAAGGGCTGAGTCCTTAGTTTGGACGTAGAGGACGTAATCGTTCACCTAAGCAATAGTGGTTCAGGGGTCCTTTCGACCATTATGATGAAATCCATTATTCCTCACATCCCACATTACTTTGTTTCCGAACTTAGTTTCCATTCGGTGGTCACTACACCGTTTCTTTTTCTATTAATTGACGCACACCCTATGTTTTCTTCTCCTTTATTTTCTAAGACAGTCATAATTCTCTAACATAAAGGAAATTTAGTAAAAGAAAAAAGTAATATCCAAAAGGACAGTAAGTGTTTTTTTTTACCTAGTAAATTCGGAAACCTCCTGAGTCAATAGTGTCATGAAGATATGATGGTTGACTCTAAATACTGTCATGTAAATACTGGTATTTATAGACGTAGTATCTTGACGACTTCTTGATTTTCTCCTATAAGAAATAAGAAGAATTTTAAATAAGGATTTTTATTAGGATATCATAATACTATAATGATTTACTTTGATCTTTCCTGTTAATAATTTAATAATCTGAACGACTATGTTCGTGCGTACACGTTGTCGATGACATAGACTGTCAATGGTTTGGAGTTTAAAACTACTAAAGGGAAGCGCCCTTTCCAGTAATAAAACATTCTTTGGTGACTTGCAACAGTCAGTTTATATAAAAATCGACTCACAGTAAATCCTCTTAAATGAACTTTGTTCAAGACCTTTTAAGATGCAGGATGGTGGGTCACCTAAACTATAATACCGTCGTTGAATGTCTGAACACCAATCATGACACTTGGTGATGTCGTCACACCACTATCTGGCCGCAAAACTCGTTCGCTATGTAATAACGTGACCTTGGACGGTGTGGAAGTGTGTACCTCAACTGACGTAACACTATGTAGTATCACAAACACGTCTGGAGAATGTGTAGGGACACAGAGTCAAGTTTCTATGTCTAGACCTGAGAGACAAAGATGGGGTACTTTTACCCAAAAGGAGTCGACTTCCACTGATAGGGGTAGTTCGGGAGTGCCCGTATGGGTTTCAGTCCTTTCCTAGATGTAAAGTCTCATGGACATTAAATTTCCTGTAACGTCCTCTTCGTTAGTCAAAACGGTCACCCTTTTATTTTCTTAAAAGGGAACTTTTTGAGTTTTTGAGGTTGGTGCGGCGAATATTTTTCCCTTCCTTTCAATTTAGACTGAGTAAGTTGTCCTCCAGTCAACTAAAACTGAACGAGACACCGGTAATATTGGTACTACCCTTGAGAGGTAGGAAACCAAATGAGGCCTCAAGGAGTCAACTCCTTTTTAGAAACAGGGTATCTTTGAGTGAGCTATGTTTGGACTGAAGTCACAAAGAAGTGTTGAAAAGACTTCTTCTGGACCAATGAGTCTAAAATCTTTTTGTATTTTATCTATTAAAAAGAAGACCATGTCTGTATTTCTACACGAATCTGTAGAACGATTTTACGAGGCTCCTAAACTTTTTTACGTGTCTGTAGTATTTTGTCACATATTTCTTTTTCTGTCCCTCATCGTAGTTACTTCCTTTGCCATTACTACGTCAAAGATCGAGACTTTGACAGATATACTTACATTACTGGTCCAATCGTAGGATGGACTTTTTCGATGGTAAACTTAAGTACGTCAGACCCTTATTACTCCGATATCTAAATTGTCTTGACCAGTCATTATACGGATCAAATGTTGACTGAGGTAAAAGGGGTCATAAACCGTGACTTGTCGGGGGATTCATACTTCTACAACAGGTCGAGAGTCGGGAACTGAGACCTGTCAAAGTTTGATACCTTAACGTTCTACTGGTCGTGTCAAGATCTTTTTGTCTGTGACACTTTGGGTAAGGTTTATTGAGGTGTTTAAGGAATATATTAAATCTCTTTTCACTAGGGTCTTGAGATTTTCTACAAGTCGAAGTTAGTGTCAGTGATTGACATTTAGGAAATCTTTTACAAAGTAGACCATTACAGTACCTCTGGGATATATAACTTCTTCTCAGTCTACCTTTCTTTCGTAACATAGTTCTTGTCTTCTGTCTTTTACCTGGGAGAGGCCTCAACTATTTCCATTTACTTCTATCTCGTCTTAATAGTCTAGTACCATGAGTAGAGTTTTTTACAGGACGGAGTTACGTTTTACTTTAACCATTCTATAAACTCTTTAGTCAACAATCAGAAGGACTTCTTCTAGAATTTAGATTTCAAGGATTTCAACTTCTCCTTTTGGTGTCTCTAAAATACTTAAGATTGTCAGTCCTTCTCTATCTATTTAACAATTACCTGAACCTTAGAAAGAGTGTCTTCTACCTCTGGAGAGATTCTCTCGGTGAACGATTTCCATTTTCGAGATTGAGAGATTTATCAGTCTCAGTCAACTAACCAGTCGACGGTCTAGAACTCGGATTTAGATTTCAGAGGAGTGGGTGTCTTTTTCACAGTGGAAGGACAGATTGTTCCTAATAACTTTGGTTACCTGTGTTTTATCTCCTTCTCCTAGCTCGGGAGAATGACGCCTAAGATCTTTCGTAACTTCTAAAACGAGTTCTTAACCAACTTACGTTTAGTCCGTCTCCCTCGGATAGCGTTCTTTTTCTCTACTACGTCTAAGATGTTCTTTGGAACTGTTGAAGGAGGGTCCGGTCAAACAGTCAGACGTCTTCAGGACAACCACTATTTCAGTTTCTGTGATGGAGTCACCAAAACTAAGTCGTCTGGGGTCTCCACTAGTTCCATTCTGGATTGTTAGAAGTCAGGGTTCTTCAGAGGTTTCTTTACATGATTACAAACGTTTTAAATCTTTGTTTTGTTAAAACAGTCAGCAAAATACAAGGTGATTTCGAGGGTGAGATGTGATCTGCACCAGAGTGATTCAAGCCACCTTTTTCGATTTTTCGTTTCAGAGATATCTCAATTCGTCTAATGAAAGTTAAAGGAAGGGCTGTGGGAAATAGAAGAAGGATCGAGACACTGGTTTCCTTTGAATGAACCAGAATTATCGGAGTAGACATATTACCCTCATTATTGCTAGTTCTATTCAGTCCACTTCGTGTTCGTTCCACGGAATGTGTCAATAAATTATAATCAAAGTGTTAGGAGTTGGTCATTCGGTGAGAAGTGACGTGCGGAAACACCTGATGTGCGGACACATCTTGAATTTTAGATCGACCCCTTTGTTTTGATTGTATGGTCTTTTTCATACACTTGTATATTCGTGTAGAGACTTTCAAAACAATCACGTCATCTAGAAGTTTCTTCCATTTCTAATCTCATATACTTTATAGGAAGTAGTACGTTCACTCTTACTTACAGTCAGATCTCAATGTTCCATCTTCATAAAAGTCTTTCGAAACTTATAAGGGACGATGACTATCGTAATGAAAATTTATTAGTGTCTTTCCTTTAATAGACGGGCAAACATCCACACATATACACAGTCGGGTTATCCTAAGAATAAGCAAAATGTACAGGTTGCGTCAACCATTCTCCGAGACGAGCTGGAGCGCGTCCCTGGGTCTGACTACCTACAAGGTACAAGGATGTCGACGGGGTAACGGGGTAGACCTTCTACACCGAATCCTCAAGTGATTTCTTCCGATTCTTTCTTTACCGCGAAAATCGGTGGAACAGGGTGAGAACTGTGTTAAGGGCAGACGAGTGTCGGGTCATTAAGGTTGGACTTCAGATTCTTAGTATACCCTCGTGTATCTTATAAACCACTCGAGACAGAGATGGTACACTTATGTGATACACACAGTTGTACATACTTAAGTCTGTACTTCGTTTCAGTTGTTTTGATCAACATTTTATTACTATCCTTAATAATCTCCATAAACATAACATATTTTTCATACTTATTTATGTACCTATGTAGTCCATGTCACAAGTCTTGTCACTAATTAGGTACCTTCTTCCTTCTCTCTATCTTAACTCCTTCTTACGTGTTCCGGAGTCATTATAAATTAGACCTTTACTTGGTGGTCATAAAACAGTACGGTAAAACATATAGAAATTATATTATTTAAAAAATTTTACCTATAATCTCTACCGTATATATACCGGGTCAATTTTTTGTTCAATAATAAAAGTGTAATTATAAAAGTAATCTTGTCCTTTTTTACGTATAATAGTAGTCCACTTATTAAAAATGGAGAATAAAAAACACCGACAACAAGAGGACAAGTGTAAAAATCAATGGCCACTGCGGTTTCAAACTTTGTCATGTATAAATTTCATAATTCATTAAATCCAGATTTTCTAGGAGTCAACAGGTGACTCGTAATGACACTTTAGAGAGACTCAGAGGAGTAAGTAACTAAGTGTCTACCATTATGAGAAAGTAATTGTACCCAGTTACGACTTCCCCTCTTTGATGCAGTCGATTAATCTTTTTAAAAAATTTAGGAAAGTACATGTATCCGTTCTGACTACACGAATGATAAAATATTATTGTATTCTAGATTGTCAAGAACACTAGACGTCACATGGTTTTATAAATTTACACAATAGACAAAAGGGGTAATTTTTTTTTTCAGATGGAAGAGATTACTGTATTAGGTTACAAAGTGTTGATGATACCGGTCTTTGAGAATAACATTATATCACAAAACTTTAAACAAGTCGGAAGAACGGGGTAATAGTAGACAGTCCACCGTCCCCAGCCCCCTTTGTCTAAGAAGATCTTCTCCGTCTGACGTCTTTCGTCTTTTGCACTTGGACTTCGGTTCTCATCTAGGGCACGTCGTAGAGAGGACACACGGACCGACTGTCGAGTACTCACCCGGCGGTCAGATTCATGTCGACGGATTTTTACTGTGTGACCTGAGATTTACTCGGGGGGTCAAAAAACTGTTCATACCTGACTGACTCTAGTTTTAGTATAATTTGCTAAGAGGGTATCCAGAAAATTTACTCAAGGAGTATCTTGAGTAAAAGACACTTAAGGTTGAAGTATCTTATTTTAAACTACTCTAAAGAAAAGAGGGTGTCTCCATGTAGTAAAAAAAAATTAACTCCATATTAACTGTATAATCAACGTCCATATGTTGTTGGACTATAAACGTATGTGACTTTATTAGGGTCAATTCAGAACAACGGTAGATGACGGCATGTATCAATGTTAAGAATAATGAAACTATTCTGAAGAAGAAGTATTTTCAACTTTTTTATTAAGTACTTTTCGATTAAATTTCTTTGTTCGTATATTTTACAGAGTCCTTCTATGAATTCCATTCTTTTGTTTTGACAGGAAGGAACTGAGTCAACGGAGGAATGGAGAAGTAAAAAATTTAGAAAAGAAAAATACTTTATAAATTTAAGTCTTCAACCGTTTACAAAAGATATGTCCCGGTTCATCAATTATAATATCAGAAACGTCCAGTGTTCAAAGACAGTATATCAGAACAAAAAAACAAAAAAGAGAAAATTTGTCGGAAAGTTATTACATTTTGATAAGAATCGAGATTCAGAATTTTTTACCCGTCACCCGGTTTAACATCAACAGTTGGGGACAGAATTTGTTTATCTTTTCATAATACTTACTGTCTTTTTCGAAAAAATAATGAGTGGTGAAACGAAATAGTTTAGAATTACGAAACGACATCGAAACGAAGTCTAGAAATAAATTTTAAAAGTAATTATAGTGGAAAAATTTTTTCAGTGGAGTCTATATCAACTTTAGGGTTCCCAAGGGGAGGGGTCATAAGAGAGGAGAAGGTCTTCATTGGTAAAGGACTTTACAGTCACAAAAATAGAGGACCAGTACAAAAATAAGAACATATGTCTCTTACTTGTCTTTCAAGTCAAGTCAAGTCAGTGAGTCATTACAGGCTGAGAAACGTTGGGGTACCTGACTTCGTACGGGGTGAAGGGACAGGTAGTGACGTTGAGGGCCTCGAATGAGTTCGAGTACAGGTAGTTCAGTCACTACAGTAGGTTGGTAGAGTAGGAGACAACAGGGGAAGAGAAGGGTGGAAGTTAGAAAGAGTCGTAGTCCCAGAAAAGGTTAGTCGGTCAGGAAGTGTAGTCTACTGGTTTCATAACCTCAGAGTCGAAGTCGTAGTCAGGAAGGTTACTTATAAGTCCTGACTGAAGGAAATCCTACCTGACCAACCTAGAGGAACGTCAGGTTCCCTGAGAGTTCTCAGAAGAGGTTGTGGTGTCAAGTTTTCGTTTATCTTAGTCTCTCCATCCAACCCCGGTTGAATGCTTACTGGAACATACGATACGATTTCACAAAGAAAGTGTTTTTTAGTCGTCTGGGTGTCTATATCTCTTGTTTGATCACCAACGGTCACCCCTGTCCCTCACCTACCCCAGGTTATATCCGAATCCCCTCATTCTCCATATTTGATGATCCATATTTCATTCGATGTTCCTGTATAATACGTTGTGTCCCTTATATCGATCATCAAATATTATTGATATTTACCTCGTATTGGAAATTTTTAACACCTAGTGACATAGTATACGGACATTGTATAATATGTCGTTGATATAAAGTTAAAAAAAAAAAAATTTTCTAGTGAGATTCCCTCACCGATCGATTGTTTCTAGAATTTCGTGTCCTGAGGGTGTCATATCAAAAATTCTTATTAAAAAATTTCTTATTATTTAAAATTTAACAGAAAAAAAAAAATTTATAAAACTTGTCAGTTTTTAAAAGGTCAACAAGTTTTGTAAAGTCAATTTTCTGAATACATTCCCTGTGTATCCTTAACGAAAATAANAAAAAAAATTATAAAACTTGTCAGTTTTTAAAAGGTCAACAAGTTTTGTAAAGTCAATTTTCTGAATACATTCCCTGTGTATCCTTAACGAAAATAAAATGTAACTACTAATAGTGACTTTTCTAGATGAACTGTTATAATATATAGTAATTATAAAATTATACATAAAGTTTTATTAAAGAGTTCTCCTTATCATAAATAAAAGGTCTTTATATAAAGTTTAGACATAACCCTCTTCCTTAGTTTATTTTTTATGATCTTCCTACAACTCTCTAATCATGTCTACTATAGTCAGATTTAGTCCCCATTCTACTTGTCTATTTCTTCAACACCATGGATATGTTACCTTATAATGAGTCGGTATGTGTCCTTACCTAAACTCAGTCGACTTGACTCCACCTACTTGGATCTCGGATAATATGTCTCACTTCATTTAGTCTTTCTCTTTTCGTTTATAGTATATAATCGTGTATATATAGCCTCTTTCGTTACCGTAGGGTGAGGTCATGAGAACGGCCCTTTTAGGGCACCTGCCTCCTCGGACCACCCGACGTCAGGTACCCCAACGATTCTCAGCCTGTGTTGACTCGCTGAAGTGAAAGTGAAAAGTGAAAGTACGTAACCTCTTCCTTTTCCGTTGGGTGAGGTCACAAGAACGGACCTCTTAGGGTCCCTGGCCCCTCGGATCATCCGACGGCAGGTACCCCAGTGTGTCTCAGCCTGTGCTGACTTCGCTGAATCGTCGTCGTCGTCGTCGTCGTCGTCATGCATATATACCTTAGATCTTTTTACCATGACTACTTGGATAAACGTCCCGACCTTATCTCTACTTCTGTACCTCTGGTCCGAAACTCTGTTTCACCCCATTCCTCTCCCACCCTACTTAAGTCTGTCATCGTAACTTTGTACATACAATGGTATACATTTTATCCATTGATCACCCTTCAACGACACATCGTGTCCCTCGAGTCGGGACAACGACACACTGTTGGACCCCCGCCACCCACCCTCCGTCAAAGTTCTCCCTCCCATATATACACATAAATACCGACTAAGTGTGACGACATACCATCTTTGGTTGTGTTGTGACATTTCGTTAATAGGAGGTTAATTTCTGTGTTTAGTCGAAATTTGTCGAAAATTTAGTCCCCAGTCTTTGGACACCAGGTACCCGGTTTAGACTGGACTGTGGACACAAACATTTATCAAAATAACATCGTGTCGATGTCAGGAAGTAAAGGATCCCTGACACTGACGAGAACACGGGACAGATGATTCAACTCATCAACATTGTCTCTGGAATTTCGGATTATATGAATGACAGACCGGTAAATATCTTTTTCAATCGATTAAAGGACCAGATCTATAATAAAACACATCTAGTCGTTTTGTCTAAAAACTATTCCAAGTCACACTATAAAAAAATTTCTGTAGTCATCGTTTTTGATGGTTACACCATTAGTCTATCAGTTTATCTTTATCTTTTTATTCATTCGGGTCTCAAAGTCTTAAGAAGTAGTACCCGAGAATAGATTTATCGAAAGAGGGAAAAGGAGAGGTCAGTAAGGGATAGAGACTGAAAAGGTGAATTTTGTCTAAGGAAAAGTAGGGTACAGAATGAGAGAAGAAAGGTTTCTTTCCTTTTGAAAGAAACGAGTACTTGAAAGAGCGACACAGTTCAAGATATATTAACCAGTCGTCCACTGTCCTTTGTTGGGACATCCAGGACCTTATTGTCTGCAATGAGTTTATCCGGACTTTACTCAACTTGTTTCTCTTACCATACAAAAGTGAATACATATCTTAGAATTTTTAATTTCGTTTACTTATATTGTTTTGTCTTTGTCTGAGTGTATATCATCTGTTTGATCACCAATGATCATCCAACTCCCCACCCTGTATCCCGTCCTATCCCTTGCCGTAATTCGCTATGTTTGATGATCCACCTTTTATTTGATGTTTTATATAACATGTCGTATCCCTTACGTCAGTTATAAAATAGTAACTTACCTCATTTTAGATATTTTTATAGTTTGGTGATATTACATGTGGATTTTGATTATAACATTTAGTTGATATGAAGTCAAATTTTTTTTTTATTCTCGTCTAACACCTCCTCTCTTTCCTCCACACCAACTCCAAAGTCTCCCAAAGTATTATTGTTTACTCACTTAATGTACAGGTACTCACACTGTACCTGTATTTCAAAAAATTTTTTTGTGAATCTTTTTATATGACGAAACCTTCAAGTGTATTATTTACTACAAAATTAAGATGTAAAATAATGGAAATCGTCTACTATAATGTCAGTAAAACCCAGATAAAAATCGAAATACCCTGTTATTGGACAGTCGACAATAAGTGTCCAATTTTATTATTTGGGATCGGAGGGGACTTTTAATAAAAAATGAATTAAAATCACTTTTGTTTCGGACCCTTTTCAAAGGTAATAACGAACGGAGGTAACTTTCTCACCTCCCGTTCCCCCTTCCTGAACAGTTACCTTCTCCTTTTAAAATTCCATTTGTTTTTACTTCTAAAAAAAAATTCAATATGACATTACGAAGTCAGATCACTTTGGAATGTTTAAAGTGATCGACTCCCCCGACGACGACGACGATTCAGTGAAGTCAACACAGGCTGAGACACGCTGGGGTATCTGATGTCGGATGGTCCGAGGAGGTAAGTACCTTAAAAGGTCCGTTCTCATGACCTCACCCAACGGTAAGGGAAGAGACGATTGACTCCCCCTTCCTACAGATTAAATAATCTTTCAGGTTTAATTTTGAGATTAAAAGATTTTTTGATAATTCTCATTTTGACAACAGTCTCATAACGGTCTACACTTGAAGGTCAAGTCAAGTCAGTGAGTCAGTACAGGCTGAGACGTTGGGGTACTTAGTGTCGTACGGTCCGGAGGGACAGGTAGTGGTTGAGGGCCTCAAGTGAGTCTGAGTGCAGGTAGCTCAGTCACTACGGTAGGTCGGTAGAGTAGGAGACAGTAGGGGAAGAGGAGGACGGGGGTTAGGGAGGGTGGTAGTCTCAGAAAAGGTTACTCAATTGAGAACCGTACTCCACCGGTTTCATGACCTCAAAGTCGAAATCGTAGTAAGGAAGGTTTCTTTAGGGTCCCGACTAGAGGAAGTCTTACCTGACCAGCCTAGAGGAACGTCAGGTTCCCTGAGAGTTCTCAGAAGAGGTTGTGGTGTCAAGTTTTCGTAGTTAAGAAGTCGTGAGTTGAAAGAAATATCAGCTTGAGAGTGTAAGTATGTACTGATGACCTTTTTGGTATCGGAACTGATCTACCTGGAATCAGCCGTTTCGTTACAGAGACGAAAACTTATATGATAGATCCAACCAGTATTGAAAAGAAGGTTCCTCACAGAAAATTAAAGTACCGACATCAGTGGTAGAAGTCACTAAAACCTCGGGTTTTTT
>SJYO01020080.1:110838230-110898961 GCA_006410555.1 Capra ibex | reverse complement strand
AAGTCGAAATCGTAGTAAGGAAGGTTTCTTTAGGGTCCCGACTAGAGGAAGTCTTACCTGACCAGCCTAGAGGAACGTCAGGTTCCCTGAGAGTTCTCAGAAGAGGTTGTGGTGTCAAGTTTTCGTAGTTAAGAAGTCGTGAGTTGAAAGAAATATCAGCTTGAGAGTGTAAGTATGTACTGATGACCTTTTTGGTATCGGAACTGATCTACCTGGAATCAGCCGTTTCGTTACAGAGACGAAAACTTATATGATAGATCCAACCAGTATTGAAAAGAAGGTTCCTCATTCACAGAAAATTAAAGTACCGACATCAGTGGTAGAAGTCACTAAAACCTCGGGTTTTTTTATTTCAGACTGTGATAAAGGTGATAAAGAGGTAGATAAAGGGTACTTCACTACCCTGACCTATGGTACTAGAAGCAAAAGACTTACAACTCGAAATTCGGTTGAAAAAGTGAGAGGAGAAAGTGAAAGTANAAAAAGTGAGAGGAGAAAATGAAAGTAGTTCTCCGAAAAATCAAGGAGAAGTGAAAGACGGTATTCCCACCACAGTAGACGTATAGACTCCAATAACTATAAAGAGGGCCGTTAGAACTAAGGTCGAACACGAAGAAGGTCGGGTCGTAAAGAGTACTACATGAGACGTATCTTCAATTTATTCGTCCTACTGTTATTTGTCGGAACTACATGAGGAAAAGGATAAACCTTGATCAGACAACAAGGTACAGGTCAAGATTGACAACGAAGGACTGGACGTATGTCTAAAGAGTTCTCCGTCGAGTCCACCAGACCCTAAGGGTAGAGAGAGTCTTAAAAGGTATCAAATAACACTAGGTGTGTCAGTTCCGAAACCGTACCAGTTATTTCGTCTTTATCTACAAAAAGACCTTGAGAGAACGAAACTTGAAATCGTCCTGGATAAAGTTTTTAACCTATTTCTAGTGAAAATATTAACAATTTTTTAATAATTTCTTCTTTCATATACTTACCGACCGTGGGGTATCAGTTCGAACAAACCCCACTCTTCCGGGTCTTAAGTGAACCGTGAACCCCTAATCGACTGACTTATATGATGTAAAAACCAGTTCACCTGGTATATGTCCCTGTACATTCAATAGGTCTAATACCAAACCATTAAACCGTCCTCGAGACCCGTCCTTACCGAGTTAGTACTCGGACCTTCAAATAAAGTCGTATCAATTATGTAATAATACATTTACCTCCAACGGTTTTACTAAATTTTTCCTATCAAAGATTTATCGAATGCGTACATGACACATCTCGTGTGTTAACCCCTAATTCTACTTAGTCTGTAGTATTCGGAAAAACCTCGGGTGTCAGATCATCTTCTCTACTCGATAAATGACACTTCGTCTCACTTTTCTTACCTAAGGTACTCTCTCTCTACTTTACGATGTCCTCAAGTCTCCTACCTCTCTCTCTCTAGGGTCGAACAGGTTAAGTCCCTTCAAAGAGACCTCCTTTATCGTAAACCTATACGTATGCACTACCTGTCCCTCCGGACCGCACGACGCTAAGTACCCCAGTGTTTCTGAACCTGTGCTGACTCACTGACTTGACTTGACTTGGGAATAGAGTAAGTCACTTAAATGAATTTCAGGATTTACAATAATATCACAATTACCATGATTCCAATCTCCAAATAAATAGAGTAACCGAACCTGGTAAAGGTAAGACAAGATTCTACATTTTTACATGGAATTAGAAGAGGTCAAGTCAAGTCAACGAGTCAGTACAGGCTGAGAAACGCTGGGGTACTTAGTGTCATGCGGTCCGGAGGGACAGGTAGTGGTTGAGGACCACAAGTGAGTCTGAGTGCAGGTAGCTCAGTCACTACGGTAGGTCGGTAGAGTAGACAGCAGGGGAAGAGGAGGATGGGGGTTAGAGAGGGTCGTAGTCTCTGAAAAGGTTACTCAGTTGAGAACCGTACTCCACCGGTTTCATGACCTCAAAGTCGAAATCGTAGTAAGGAAGGTTTCTTTAGGGTTCCAACTAGAGGAAGTCTTACCTGACCAACCTAGAGGAACGTCAGGTTCCCTGAGAGTTCTCAGAAGAGGTTGTGGAGTCAAGTTTAGTCAAGAAGCTGTGAGTTGAAAGAAATATCAGCTTGAGAGTGTAAGTATGTACTGATGACCATTTTGGTATCGAAACTAATCTGCCTGGAAACAGTCGTTTCATTACAGAGACCAGAAAAATAATACGACAGATCCAACCAGTATCGAAAGAAGGGTCCTCGTTCGTAGAAAATTAAAGTACCGACGTCAGCGGTAGATGTCACTAAAACCTTGGGGTTTTATGTTTTAGAGAGTGACAAAGGTAACAAAGGGGTAGATAAAGGGTACTTCACTACCCTGACCTACGGTACTAGAACCAAAAGACTTACTACTCAAAATTCGGTTGAAAAAGTGAGATGACAAAGTGAAAGTAGTTCTCCGAGAAGTCAAAAAGAAGGGAAAGTCGGTTTTCCCACCACAGTAACCACATATAGACTTCAACAACTATGAAGAGGGTCGTTAGAACTAAGGTCGAACACGAAGAAGGTCGGGCGGTAAAACGTACTATAAGAGACGTATATTCAATTTATTCGTCCCACTGTCATATGTCGGTACTGTATAAGGAAAGGGGTAAACCTTGGTCAGACAACAACGTACAGGTCAAGATTGACAACGAAGAACTGGACGTATGTCTAGAGAGTTCTCCGTCCAGTTCAACAGACCATAAGGTAGACAACTTCTTAAAAGGTGTCAAATAACACTAGGTGTGTCAGTTTCCGAAACCGTATCAGTTATTTCGTCTTCATCTAACGAAAAAACTACTAGGTCACCTACAACCGTTAAACTAGAGACCAAGGAGACGGAAGAGATTTAGGTCGAACTTATAGACCTACAAGTGTCAAGTATATGATAACTTCGGACCAAACCTCTTAAAACTCGTAATGAAACGATCGTACACTCTACTCGCACGTTAACAAGTCATCAAACTTGTAAGAAACCGTAACGGAAAGAAACCCTAACCTTACTTTTGACTGGAAAAGGTCAGGTCCCTGGTGACGACTCGAAAGGTTTAAAAGACCGTATAACCCACGTCGTGAAAGTGTCGTAATAGAACGTCCTAAACCTTATCGAGTTGACTTTAAGGTAGTGGAGGTGATCGAAACAAGTATCACTACGAAAGATTCCGGGTGAACCGAAGTGTAAGGTCCTACAGACCCAGATCCACTCACTACTGCGGTAACACTAATAGACCCAGTTCTTCTAGAAAAAATATATCAAGAAGACACATAAGAACGGTGGAGAAGAATTATAGAAGACGAAGAGAATCCAGGTATGGTAAAGACAGGAAATAACACAGGTAGAAACGGACTTTACAGGGGAACCATAGAGATTAAAAGAATTTCTCTAGACATCAGAAGGGGTAAGACAACAAAAGGAGATAAAGAAACGTAACTAGTGACTCCTTCCGAAAGCATAGAGAGGAACGACAAGAAACCTTGAGACGTAAGTCTACGAATATAGACAGGAAAAGAGGAAACGGAGGTCGAAGAGAAGAAAAGAGTCGATAAACATTCCGGAGGAGTCTGTTGGTAAAACGGAAAACCGTAAAGAAAAACAACTCCTAACAGAACTAGTGACGGAGGACATGTCACAGTGCTTGGAGGTAGGTATCAAGAAGTCCATGAGATAGTCTAGATTAGGGGACTTAGATAAACAGTGAAAGTGACATATTAGCATTCCCTAAACTAAATCCAGTATGGACTTACCAGATTACCAAAAGCGATGAAAGAAGTTAAATTCAGACTTAAACCGTTATTCCTCAAGTACTAGACTTGGTGTCAGTCGAGGACCAGAATAAAAACGACTGACATGTCTCGAAGAGGTAGAAACCGACGTTTCTTATATTAGTCAGACTAAAACCATAACTGGTAGACAACTACAGGTACACATCTCAGAAGAGAACACAACAACCTTCTCCCACAGAAGATATTGGTCACGCAAAAGAACCGGTTTGAGACAATCGGAAACGGGACGGAGTAAAACATGAGGTTCCGGTTTAAACGGACAATGAGGTCGATAGAGAACTGAAGGATGAAAACGTAAGGTAGGGGGTATTACTTTTACTGTAGAAAAAAACCTACAATTAAGATCTTCAAGAACATCCAGAAGTATCTTGGCAAGTCGAATACGTCGTAATGAGCAACCCCGTATCTGAACCTAATGGTACTACAACTTACCAAACGGAACCTTTCTTTGTCTCTAGTAAGACAGTAAAAACTCTGACGCAGGTTCATGACGTAAGGTCTGAGGAGAAAACAATACTCCCGACGAAGTAAAGTAGATTCCCTAAGAATGGGTGTCATCATCTATATTGCCAGTAGACTCAATTTAAGTGGGTGAGGTCAGGTAAAAGTCTCTTCCGTTACCGTTGGGTGAGGTCATGAGAACGGACCTTTTGGGGTACCCGTCTCCTCGGACCTTCCGACGTCAGGTACCCCAGCGATGTTCAGCCTGTGCTGACTCGCTGAAGTGAAAGTGAAAAGTGAAAGTACGTGACCTCTTCCTTTACCGTTGGGTGAGGTCACAAGAACGGATCTCTTAGAGTCCCTGCCTCCTCGGATCACCCGACGGTAGACACCTCAGCGTGTCTCAGCCTATGCTGACTTCGCTGAATCGTCGTCAGGTAAAATCAAGCGACTAATCCAGGATCTCACAGTTGTAAGTGAGAAGGGTAGAGTACAAACTGATGAAGGTTAAATGGAACTAAGTGCCTGGATTGTAAGGTCCAAGGATACGTCATAACAAGAAATGTCACAGTCTGAAATGAAGGTAGCGGTCAGTGTAGGTGTTGACCCACAAGAAAAATGAAACCGAGACAGAGAAGTAAGACCTCAACAAAGAGGTGACAAGAGGTCATCGTATAACCCGTGTATGGTTCGACGTCTTAAGTAGAAAGTTACAGGATAGAAAAACGGATAAGTATGACAAGTACCCCAGGAGTTCCGTTCTTATGACTTCACCAAACGGTAAGGGAAGAGGTCACCTGGTACAAAACAGTCTTGAGAGGTGGTACTGGGTAGGCAGAACCTACCGGGATGTGTCGTACCGAGTACCAAAGTAACTCAATCTGTTCCGACACCAGGTACAATTAGAAGAGGTAGATAGAATGTTTATCTTCAAAAACCAGGAACCCCTTAGATCATTCCCTACGATCTACCGATCTAGTATTTAGGTAATAAAGTTTGGGTTCGAGAGACCATCAGATTAGAACTACTAATTCTCATTCAGTTTAACCGAATTGTCTTGAGCGGAAGGATCTCTCATATTTTCTTTTATAGTCCGACGAGACGAATAGAATAAAGTTTAAGATTCAACTATCCTGAGTACGATTATTTCATTTCCCAATCTACCCATCAAGGGTAACAAAAAACGTCCAAAATTCAGTGTGAAATTCGTCTGTCAGAATAGACTGTCGGACTAAGTATAGAATAGAATAGAAAATGGTGAAGTCCGAGGTTTTAATATTAGGGGTCGAGGGTTTGGATATGGATTATTTCTACTTTATAATTTTATTCGTGTACGTCTCTCTAAATACACAGGAAGAGTTCAAAGAAACGGACCGTGATAGGAGGTAACCGGAAATAAATTGTTTACCATCGTAATTTATTCATAAATAATTTACTTATTTATTACTTATTAGTTTACTTCCCTAAAAACGAAGAGACCAAACGGACGAAGAGTTCATCTTTGACACGAGAGAACGGATTTCCGGTAGAGAAAGGACCGGGAACCGAAGAGTTCCTACGTATGTTTTCCTGGACTGTTGACCAAGGGAAGATCCTGAACTCCGACCACGGAGTCGTTCTGAGTCTGGAGTGGGTCTGGACATCGGAGAATTAAGGAGATCGAACATTGTGGATCTTTGGATACCTCAAGACCCCTTTTAGGGTAGTGGAGGGGACTGTTCTCCCCTCTTAGGGTAATTCTCATATCTAGTAAAGTGGAATAATCTCCTACTTTCAGAGAACTAATATCTGACATCCGTAAAACTCGCCCGCGAGAGAATAAGTGGCGAAGTGGGAGTTCGGGATAACATCATGGAGGTGTATACTCGACAAATAAATTTAGGACTTTTAAGGAAAAGGGACAGAATCTTCAGGGTGGAAGTAGGGTTGTCTAAATCGAACCTTTTCTTGAAAAGACCGGTGAATGGAAGTCATATCGTAAACAAAAAACAAACAAAAACCTACGGGTTCTCCCAGTCTCTTTAGAAAGTTCCACCCATACTAAACATGGCAATGATCTTGAATGAAACAAAGAAAGACTGGGACTAGTCATTATACACAGAGTCTATGGTAAGGTCCCCCTTAGTTCTCGGAAGGATCCAATTACTAGATTATAATACTCAGAAAAGTTTTAAATCTAAAATATAACATATTAAAGTATACAAATTTACATCTTATTAATACTTTTACTTTAATATCTTCTTGTGTGAAAACCTTAGAATAATTTCGAAGAAGGTTTCGTAAGAAGAAAATGAAAGGTCCAAACATAGGTATGGAAGTAATTCTAACTCGTCAGTATAGTGACCCCCTTTAACAAAGAAGAGGGAGACGAAATCCACGACTGTCAAAGAACCCAAGTCACGACGTTTATAAACTTATCTTTAGTTTCGTGAGTAGTCATGTCGTTCTTTGATAAGAGGGAAGATGAAGTAAATTGGTGGTGTCTCTAATTATTTTCATTTCCCTAGACCGGTCACCGTGTACATTTAAACGTCCTACTCAAGTTATCCATAAAGGGGAGGTGAAAATTACAGAAGACTCTAGTCCAGGACAATGTAGAGGTACGAAAGATTAATAAGTGTAGTTAACAGTTCTATTTCTATATTTAACATTTTACTTATATGGTTACACTAGGGAAAAACATTAATCATACAGATACACATACGTTTTTTGACCCCCCATTTACGTGAGATTTAATGTGCAAAAACATCTTCATTCTGACTCTGGGTCTATAGGTCCATAAGGACTATACATATCGGGAGGGGTCGGAGGTTTTGTCTTCACTTTCCTCGAGGGTCTTGAGTCTCACGAAGACCAGTCGGGTACCAAGGGGAGTACCTGGATGGGTCGTGTGTCGAAGTTATAAGAGACGGAATTCTAGTCCCGATTAGATTATCGGGAAGTAGGGACAAATGTAGTCAGTGGTGTCTTCAGACCCTCAAGTGTATTGGTGAGTGGTGGAGTGGGATGAGAACATATAGGACAAAGACTCAGGTCGGGACTTTAGAAAGTGACACGGGAGAACTAGTAAGTGACCGTTTTACAGGATCCAGTAGTCTGAGAATAATTTGTAAGGGAAATGGGAGAACAAGATAGACTTTGGGAAGAGAGGGATTCCCACACACGATTCAACGAAGGCACCAGAGGCTGAGAAACACCTGGGTACCTGACATTGGGCGGCCTGAGGAGGCAGGTACCCTAAGAAGTCCGTTCTTATGATCTTACCCAACGGTACGGGAGGAGGTCCCCTAGAAAGACTGGGTTCCTGACTTGAGGATGTAGAGAACGCAGAGGACGTAACCGTCCGTCCAAGAAATGGTGATCGTGGTGGACCTTTCGGGTCCCCATGCTATCGGCACACTTTACCACTGAGAAAAGAAAGGGTGAGGTGGGGTAGAGTGACCTAGACCTCCTTCGTCATTTACAAGAACGCAAAGTAACGTTGAAGGTCTCATAAGAGAAAGGGTGAAGAGACTTTGATGGTAGGGGGTCGAAACTCGATTACAGTAGTCTGAGTGATGGGTGGTACGAATCAACGAGTCAGCATAGACTGAGAAACGCTGGGGTACCTGACATCGAGTTGTCCGAGGAGACAGGTGCCCTAAAAGGTCCGTTCTTAGACCTCACCCAACTGTACGGGAGGAGGTCCCCTGGAAGCGTCGGGTCCCGAGTTTGGGTCCAGAGGTCGTAACGTCCGTTTACGAAATGGTCGCCTCGGTGTTCCCTTCGGGATGGGAAGGAACTAACATCAGTAGACGGTTAGGGTCCAGGGAAGGAACTACTAAAATCGAGGACCGACAAACTGTGAAAGGTTATGATGAACGGTTCTAAGAACACTCAAAAGTCATCTACTCCGTAGGTTAGGTACTCGAAGAGTCAAGAAACTAGAGAGGAGGTCACTCGAACAGTAGACGGGAAGAAATCGATCAGTAAGAGACCAGGACAAAAATACAGTCACCGAAATCTTCACATCAAGGGTTGATTGTCGTAATCGTAGTGGACCCTTGACCTATCTTTATGTATGAGAGTCCGGGGCCGGCGAAAGAGTGGCGTCAGTAGTCAAAAAAGGGAAACTAGTAAGGTAGTTGACTATTTGTACGTGTCAAGAGGGGAGAAATTTTGGTCCGTAAGTTTTCTGTGAAACCGTACGTCCTCTATGTCGAGGTAGTCGATAATATAAACGTTGTATTTCTAGTAGGGATCCCAGGAACTGGTAGTTAACATCGGAAGAGAAAACTGTAGAGAATTAAGTGGGGTTTGATGACTCTTTGCTATGTGTACGTGTGGGGGGTGTTTCTGTGGTCCCGTTCCATAAATCCCCCACGCTCCACAAAATGTCATGACGGTGACACGTAAGAGACTATAAGTTGTACCGTCACAGTCACCTAATCTTTGGGAGATAAGGAAGATTGAATTCAACAGACTGTATAAATACTCGGGTTTTACTTAAAGAATACGAGATATTACTCGTCAGAGAAGAACTTCACTAATGACTCCTTCTTCTTTCCGTCTGATTCTTCACGTCATGAGATCCTCTGTCTTCAACATCTCTAGGTTCTTAATAGTATACATTATTAAAATCCAAGAATTAATAGAGGGGGACGGGGTCTAGGGTCTTCTTGTAGATGAGGGTTTACAATCCTTGTGACTCTCCATTTTTATGATCTAAACACCCAAGAAAGAGAATACCCAGGACCTTACACAAGGATAGTAAAGCTACGTCAACTTCGTTCTGTGTCTTTACGAATAATCTAGACGAGGACAAAAAGACGTTGGTCACTTCTATTCCGATCTCCTCGTTTCTTCGGTATCTAGTTGTGTTGGTGGGCGGAGGTAAGGGGTGAGGTAATGAATTCTCATTTTATTACAATGACCGTTTTGTCTCGTTCGATAATTTACGTTTCTGTGGTTCAACCTCGTATTTACTCCTATATTTTTAAATCCTAATTCTCATTAATTTATTAATCGAATATTAGTCAAAAGAGACGATTTCGAAATACTACTATAAAATTCGTTTCAGACACTAAGGTTCAACAATATGGAAAAAAAAAATTATTGAGGAAACGGTCAATCTCGATTCTACTCTTTCTGAACAATTTTAACTCTACATCATCATATTTTAAATGGGAAAATTTTCACGGATTAAGTCATACATGCCGACTCAGGGAAACCACAGGTGGGCTTTGGATAGTGTCGTAACAATAACCGATATGAGGTTATGTTTTTAATTTTCAATTTTTTTATTTCACGGATTAATTCTTAGTGATGTAACATGTGGACATTGTATATTATAACATGTAGTCGACTTGGAGTCAATTTTGACATACGGGACAGTACAAATAACATAGTGAAATATGTAATTATTTTATATTGGTGTGTTTCACGTATTAAGTATCCAAAAATCATATAAGTTGTTCTAATACATTGGTAGTCGTGATTAAGGTCTTGTAAAAGTAGTGAAGTGTCTTTTAGACATGAGTAATCGTCAGTGAGGGGTAGGGGGGTCGGTGGTCGGGGACCGTTAGTGATTAGAAAGGTAGAGATACTTAAACGGATCAAACCTGTAAAGTACATTTGCCTTAGTATGTTATACACCAGAAAACACAGACCGAAGAAAGTGAATCGTTTACGAAATTTCCAAATAGTACATCATACACAGTCATAAAGTAAGGAAAAATACCAATTTATTACAGGGTAACATCCTTATATGGTATAAGACAAATAGGTAGTCAGTTGACTACCGGTAAACCCACAAAGGTGAAAAACCGATGACACTTATTGTGATGATACTTGTAAGTGTATATTCAAAAATACGTCTGTCTTTCCGAAAACTAATTCGTAAAAGTTCAAAAAGCTTTGTCGGTCGAAGGAAAAATTTTAGTCTTCATGGGAGAAGTACATCGTCTTGAAGGAGAAATTATGCATTCAAAAAAAAAGAGGACATCGTAGAATACTCGTTTTAGACAACTACACTTAAATCTCACTGAGACGGCGAAGGACCTGGACCGAGACTATAAGTCGTGTCCAGGAGTGTCGACTCGACTAAGGGTCCGAACGACACGAAGTGCGTCTACAACTACCGAAACGACGTAACAAATAAGGTTGGTCCAGAATCGAGACTCTGGAACGACCTACGACAAGAGAGTCAGAGGTTTCAGTAGAAGTAAACTCCGACCATACTGAAATGTACAACCAAACATTTTATTTTCGATCTGAATAAAATCCTGTTTTACAACGTATATGTTGTAATTGACAAATCGTCAAAATATATTAAGTTTTATTCACTAAATATAGAAGTCGTCCATAAGTTTTAAAAGAGATAGAACACATTAGTTGGGTAAAAAGAAAAGAATTTTGTAGGGTTTCTTGACCACCCCTTCCCGTCTCTCAACACTTTCCTAAACCTTTCGAGACCTTTTAGGTAGGACTCAAAGTTTGATTTGAAGTTTTTCACTTAAGATGTTTTTGTCTTATACAACCACAGTATATGTCAAAATAGGAGACAGAGGAGGGTGACAGTGGAAGGAAGTCCTACGTTCGAGAAAGACCTGAGTGAGGAGTCAAGACGTCCAGTAAAGTCCTGTACTACTTCCTTATAGAAAAGAGTGAAGTATATGCCCTATATAAACTATATGACCTCCGATGGGATGTTGTCAAGAAATCAAAAATCTCAGTAAAGTTTCTCTGGTCGGAGAGAAGACACATGGGGACGGTCCCTTGGACATTTTGGGACATTGAGTTCTTGGGTGGTGGTTTGAACAAGAGAAACTCTTTCCAATAGGAGGAATGAGTTCGTACAAACGAGACCCTCTTGTATATATCTTACTATTCTATCCTTTCCTTGGGGTCAACTCCGTCGACCTAGAACTCCATCGTGGACTAGATAGGGTCAGTAAGAGTGTTGTTCTCTCGTGGTCAGAAAGAGTAGGAGATCAGTCATGTCGACGGGACTTCTGGGTCCAACCCGGATACCAGGTCTGTCCTGTTGAACCCAGAAGTCCGTCACATACGTGTACTTACTAGACGTCCGGTTTTTTCTCTACGTCCAACGACACGTCCTCTGTGGATGACAACCGATCGAGAGAACAATACTCTCTGAAGTACATACGACGTCTCCCGTCCTCTCTTATAGAGTACCAAATAAGGTCCTGTGACCCTTCTGGGAATGTCAGGTGAGAAAGGTAATATTGACGGGTTGAACGGCACAAAAGTTCAACTTAAATATTTGATATCAAAATACAAGAACGAGTAAGACAAATCAGGGAGGTCCCTTTGGAGAGTGGATCTTTGTCGAAAAGGGAAGGTCGTGGGTCGGAGTTCCCAACATATGAAAAGAGACACTAGTTTTATCTCTTCTCTCATCTAATATCCGACACAAACTTAATTATCACTTTAAGGAATACAAACTGGAAAAGGACCATTTCTTCTCCAGTGAGATTTTGGGTACAAGAAACGACGACACAAGATCAATAGTATATGAAGAACTTTGGTCGAGTGCAAGAGTCTAAGAAAGATCTTGGTTCGTCCATATGAATGTATCTTTGTGTTCATTTATTCTATTTCTGTTTATTTAAAGTTTTATTCAGAAAGAGATAGTCATTGAGTAACGGTGTCTGGTAAAGAAGGGATTGAGGGAAATCCCCTGGACCGGAAAAGAGGGGAGACTTAAAAACCCTTTCGTGAACCTATTTATTTTTGAATCTCGAATAAAACGGTAGTTTTCTGCACCTCTTTACAAAAGAAGAACGGATTCTCCCTATCGCCCTGTCCGCAAATTGGTGACAAGACTGAAACTTTGAGTTTTCTAAATACTCTTCATTTACTTTACTTTCATAATTAAAAGGAAACGAGGTTTGGCTCTAACGATCCACGCTACTTCTTTCCTAGTGAAGAAATAGTAGTATAGGAGTCGTGAGTAGTTTCATTGACGTATATTTTTCGTAGTCTTTTTATAAACGACTTACTAACTCACTGAAATTTTAACTGGTATGGGAGTTGTCAAATCTGTGACAACCTTTTATAACAGTCTAATATTTTATAATGTCATCTTCGGGTAAATGGACTTGTACTAACCCAATACCTATCAATGAGTCATCCTGTAGTATTTGAGATACATAAGATATTTTACACATACAATTTGTAAAATTGAGTCTGTGGTCATAAGTCTAGAAAATTACATCACGGTTTCAGAAAAGAAACCTTTATTCACAGTATCGACCTTTAACTTCAAAGTACTGTAGAAAGAAATTATTTAGTATGAATCATGTAAACAAGGGAATAAAGGTCCTTGAACTCAGTCGTCATTTTGTCAAACTTACATCTATGTAAGATCTAAATTTACCAAAAAGAAAATAGCGTGGTTATTAAATTAAAGTGTCACTGTTTTAAATTCATCAAAAAACGGAAATGGTTCAGAATATATAAGTTAAATCTCAGAAGGGGAGTTAAGATTTTTATAGTTGGGAAAAAGGTGTGAGTAATCAAATACTTAACTTATTAATGATACTTTTCATGTTGTTCATATTTGTTCACCCTTGCTCATGTCGATCGAGAATCATTCGTAATTTGAGTCGATAACTCTATTCTGTGTACTGTCGTATTGTCTTTGATTTGACAATCGGTACTTAGTCACACAGGTCCCGTAACCACCAAAAGAAAATATCTACTTTACCTCTCTCTCGTAACCGAGTAGGTCTCTTATTTACCTTAGTAAGTTCTTTCTAAGATGTCATAAAATAATTCTTTTAACGTCATTCCCCCACATTTATCCATTAGGAAATACTTTATCCATTAGAAAATACTTTATCCATTAGGAAATACTTTATCCATTTTAAACTCAACTTAAAACTTCCTACCAATTACACATATATTAAACTCTTTCTCACAAGAGTCCTTCCCCTACTTCAGTGGGGGGTTTCGGTGTCCAACTATAACCCTTCCCCTCTTTATGTCGTTTCCACACTAAATTAATACAATACCCCTTCCTCCACCCTCCCCCCCGAGTACAAACCCTTGTGTACATTCTTAATTTCTAAAATTTTAATTTTTTTATTTTTATTATTTTTTTAATTTTTTTTATTTTTCGTAATAAAGTGTTCAGATCTTTGGGTCAACGTAAGTATTGTTTGAATAATTTACAAAATTAAACCTCCATTTATTACTTCCTCTATAATCTCATAATGTTTGTTCTCACATCCCCTTCGGTGGATCGAGTTTCTCAGTCGGACTTTACTCCTTTTAACCCCCCTGTTTCCTTTCCGGGCCCATTTCGTAATCGGGTCACGAAAGTCACATTAGGAGAAAATTAGTCTTATATATGATTTTTGACAGTCCATTCTAAAACATACTCGCCTCTTAAGATGTCGAATTCTTTAAACTTTTGATACCTAAATCTATATATTCGGTTTATATGTACAATGTTTTACAACAGTTTTGACTTCTTAAATTAAGGGTTATTAATCTGTTTCCAAGTCGATTTCTCTTAGTATTCGAGAAAAACCAAATCCCCCAAATAAACTATTATAAACTAAATACGAAAGTTAATCATCTTTTAGTTATACCTAAATTTATACCCACTAACTTTTATTTATAACTTAAGACTTATAATTTATACTCACTCATGAACTAAGTGAACATTTATTTCCGTCGATAAGTTATATACTATTTTATTATCTTATAAAAATTTTAGACTCTTAAGAAGTTTCGAAGAATTCTTTTTGTTCAGAGTGTTTAAGTTCGAGACAATACAGTAACGACACACTAGTAGAAAACATGGAAATGATATCGGTTTAAAGTAAGTGAAGAGACGTAGATTTAGACGAAAGAAAACCTTAAGACAGTGAAAGAAACTGCTATTTGAAAGTTTACATAGGTCTAAGTCTTAGTGAAGTCTTTTCATATAAATATCAGAAGACGTTTGTTTGGTTTTTTAAAAAAAATTAAAATTTTAGACTCTGAATTGTTTAGAGAAACATATAAGGATAAACTCCTATTTTCACAAAAAGAGGTATAAAAAGAGGTATGTAGGACACCTATATGGATCTCCCACAACCTATAAACGAAGGGAAGATTATTCCTTTAAAAAATTTCAATTTTACTATCAAAGTGTAAACTTCATGTCGTACAAACAAACAAACAAAAACAGTACTTTATAATTCATTGTTTTAGTTTTTAGGAGATGTGTAAGAGAAGATCGAACTCGTCCTTGACAAAATACACCCAACTGTGGAGTATATGAGAACTCAAATTCTTCAATCGAAATAGACTCTTCAGTGATAAAAATCCAGGTCGACATTACAAAGATTGAAACCACACGTCTCATCACCCACGAAGGAAAGGGTCTTCCGAGACATAAGAGATGTACCCGTCCAGTTAAACTGCATTTCGATGGATGCGCCTCGTCGTCCGGGTAACGTCGGGCAAAGAATGAACTTTTAATACTCGTCCAGAACCCTCGGTGTCCGAAATGAACCCTTGGTCGACGTACAGTCATGTTCGTACCTAACACCGGAGACCTCCGACCCTCTCGTGTTACGAACTTGAATTAAAGAAACCCTCTATTTCTTCTTTTTTTATGGAAAGATGGACTGTTCTAACTGTGGCATATTTTAGACTGATAGAAGTCTTCACACGACCTGTCAACGATTCATTTGTAGGTGAAAAGTTTCTACTACTAGTTCCTTTGTAGAGATGCTTCCCTGGGCCTAAATTCCCCTCTCAATCGAAAGGACCGTTCCCCGACACTAAAACAAGAGGGCAGTGCCAAATTCTTCGCCGACTTCAGTAAAGTCGTCTGTGTCCAAACTTTGAACCCACAAAGAAAATTTTATAAAAATAATGATTAATTTGGTGGGTCACTTGATTGAATGTTTATTAAAATGTCGAGTGAACTATAATCTAGTTCCTTAATTAGACACAGGAGATAAGTCGATAAAGGTCTTTCGATAAACATCTCTCTAAGGTTGTCCAAATTTTTATCTGGAAGACCTGGACTTCATGTCATGAGTGTAAAAAGAGAACATCTCTCTCTTAGGTCAAAATCTCTGTTATTTATGTTGAATTGTTTATAAAACATTAAATCTTAAAAAGTATTTTTATAGAAACTCTTTAATCTTAAAGGTATAATTTTCGGACAAACGTGAAACTTAGTCATCCGATTTAAACAAAATTGTATGTATGTAGACATTAATTAGAAAAAATTTTTCCTTATAACTAGGATTATTAGTACCAAAAAACTTTTCTGATAAAAATGTATATAGTCGTCAACACACACATACTATATGACACATATCCATTATTTCGTACCGTCAATGAAGACCCAACACTTTCTTACAGAAGGGAGTCGACACTCCAACTCAGTAAAGACAGACGTCTCTGGTACGAATGAACGAGTGTTGGTATCCCGATCATAGAGTACTTTGTTCAACGGATCGTAACTTATGTCATGTTTAACACTCGGTATAGTACTGCCTGTAGGTCTTAGGTCGTTCTTTGATGTCAAAGTATCAATAAGACTGGATGTCATTAAAGTTTAATAAACTGACTTGGTACACTTTAACGAAAAAATTTTTGTCCAATTTTTACCAGTTTATAACCTTGACGATGTCATTGTATTATCGTAATCCCATGACAAGTCTTACTGACAGATTTACTATGACATTCCAATACCTCTCGACTCTATGAAACGTGTCGATTAAGAGAAATAGAGAAAATTAAGAGAACATTAGGATCTAAACTTACTTTTTCAAAGTAGTTTCACCCGTCTACGATTTGAATCATTTAGACTGTTTGAAATACAATGACAAAATAAGATATTACAACATTTCACAGTCAAAATAATTTGAGGAAGTTCCAAATTTAATATGTAGAGGATAACTTGAGTCACTTTTCATTTAGTCATATGGACTTTTCGAGTCTTATTTACGTAAGAAAGAGAAAGGGGAAATTTATAATTGTAGTCAAAATAATTATACCTTAATGTGTCACTTAATCATTTATGAACGGACAATCACTTGACGAGACACAATTCATATGACTCCTTTCGTTCCATCCGATAATATATTAACTTATTAAAGGTTAAGTTTAATTTTGAAACTGTCTATCGGACCCAAACAAGACTTACAGTGAATTGAAGACAGTTTCGTTTTCGTTTTTGTTACTTTCCGAACGAGATTTGGAAGAGGTCATCACCACACAAGTGATCTAATAACTCAAAGTAGAGGTAACCCTGACACCGGAATTAGAATACCAGTATTGACGGGACTTCAATAGGTATTGACGGGACCGACAGTGTGATACCCGTTGTAAAACCCCTTTGTTTTTTCTGAAAACTGTCAACATACGAACATCAGAGTGTTTAGAGAAATCTTAAAATCTTATTATCTTTCCTTTACTGTTATGTTTACTGGATTCATTTCGACGACTTCTTAATCGGAATAAAATCTTTAAATTCTTACCAAAGAAGACAATAACTGAGTATCCTGACACATTATTATCAACACCCAAATCGTGGTTCCGCCTCTCTTTATATGAATCTTATCTAATAGTCAAACAACTGAACTTTCATCATACATTTGAAATTTAACGGAATGTTCACATTTAATAATAAAATAAACAATAACTTCGACTTTCCGGTACGGTGCAATACAAATTAGAAAACTCTTGGGGTAGGAAACCGTAGAAACTCGGCAAAGGGACACAATGTAGGACATTAAAGGAAATTAAGAGTGTTGTTGGAAGGTTCTTCTTACCCAATATTAGATAAAATAATGACTTTAAGACTTTCCAATTCATTGACAGGACTCCAGTGTCTCGATCATTGGGTAGTGACAAAAAACAATTCAAAAAACATAAAGTAACCGTAGTGGAGGGAGACGGTGAAGAAGGAACTGATAACGAAATATACCCATTATAGGAACATGACGTCGTTTCCGAACCACACTGTTGACTGGAAGTATAGGAATTATCACAATTATATACTCGTCTGAGATGAGACACAATTACAGTCTATAATTGTACTTTTTACCCGGTACAAATTGTTTTCATCCTCTAATTTAGTATAAATAGTGTATAACTACACTTACTTCGGATAGAAGGACATCATGAGTACGAAAAGTTTCCATCGATTTTTAAAATGGGACTTAAATTTTTAGTATAATATTCAGGTATACAGTCTTCCCTTATACTGTAAGTCTAGACGAAGTATGACTATTTGGTAACAAGTCTGAAATCCTTACCGTAATCCTATATCAAATTCTTTCTACTTGTCACCTCATTATAAAACTCAAGTGTCCCTTAATTTTATTTAAATCGATCAGTTGTCAGTATAGGTAAAAAGTATGAAATATATCGTAGATTATCATGGTACGAGTACTCGAAACTATCTATTAAAGCAGTTTTAATTCTTATCTTTAACTAGAGACTTTTAGAAGTACTTTAGAAAAAACGAAAAAGACGATCCTTAAAGCCTTGATTTAAATCAGAAGTAACCATTTGATGTGAAGATGGACTTATCATTACATAGAGGGGAGGGGAAAGGGATTTAGTACTTATTAGAAGTAAAGGGGTAACGGGGGGTGAAAAAAATATGACAGGAAGGACACAGAGAAATGCCAAATGGTGTAGTCTAAGAAAAACCCTTTTTCCTACTATATTTGATAATTACTTAATTATTTGACATTTCTCCCAAACCGGTACCACTTCAATTACTGGTACTAGAAACGGATAACCTCAGATGTCCTTACTCTCTTTACACGTAGAGTCTTTTTTACCGTACGGGGACCGACTTTCATTTAGTCGGACCCTCTTCTTTAAGATTTTGATTTTACGAAATTAAAAAAATTGTTTCTGAAAGAGACGAGTCTGTGAACGTTACTAAGATGGATCTATTTCGGTTTGGTTCCTTCTTCCACCTTCCTGGGGGTGTGTGTTATATAAAATCTAGATGTATAAATTTCCCTTGAGTAAGATAGACGGACATCTTCCTGTCCACTTTTACATATCTTTCTGGTTTTTGTCAGAGGTTCTTCTTAAACCTGGATTAGGTACAGGTTGTCTGGCTCTTAAGTGGACCTCTCGGAATTATACAGTCGACTGTAGTGAGAAGGTGTAGTGAGCACCTTTTGTATGGTATCCTAAAAAATTCGTGTCTTGACACATTTAAGTCCAAAACCGTCTATTCATTACATAACTAACTAAGTGACATCTTTTCGTAAGGGAGTCTCGTACGGACGGGGGAGCTCGTCTCACTCGAGAAGTAGACATGACGAAGATTAACACAAAGAAAAATTATAAATTGAAGGATAATGACCACTCCTAAAAGATCATTATGTATGACAAATCTTAAAAACACAGAGTATAAAAGGAATGTCTAAGTTTTATTTGGTCTTTTCTTTGGACCTTGTGGTGAAGGTGGCGGTCGGGGGAAAGGTTCATCAGGGGCTGGAGGGAGGGGACAAGGAGTGCACTTATTACAACACTCACGTCGTAATAGGTAGTTGTAAGGTGCCAAGATGAAAGGACTTCCTGAGGGGCTACGGACGTCATTAGTACTTGTTTGAGATTCGTCTTAACTTCGACGAAAGTACCTATAACTTCTAGTCTTTCGTCTGCAAATACTTTACCCTTTTTAACGTTTCCATTACATTGATGACTTACTACATATTAGAGGGAAAGAGATCGATAGAGTTAGAGGGAGAGAGATGACGGAGGAACGAGAGATAAAAATTCGTACGTATCCTCCAAAAAAAAAAAGGTGTAACTTTTTTTATATAAACTATGACTACATAATCGACACTATGTTAAACTTTTTTTGGATCACCAGAGGGTCAGGTTGGAGGGTAAATCATATCCTTAAAGTAAGTATCGTAGTGGTTTTGTATTTAAAGGACGAACTCACGGAAGTCACTGTCCTCTGAGTGAGAGAACGGTTCGTCGGACAAGGTAGTAATTTATCCAAATGAATAATCTTTTTTTAGGGGAACAACTTATGTTTAGAGAAAAAAGTAAGAGTATGCAACTAGTATTAAGGAACGGGACTTCGGTCCCTTCCTTGATAATCCGGTTGAGTTACGACCCTAAGAAGAGTCTTTATCTACCTAAACAATAACGTTCAGAAACTATGAAAAGTTATGTAGGTCGACGAAGATTAAATTCGAGAATCAGGGATTGGGAACCTGATGACATCGTGGAAACCATTGACCTAAGATGTGAAGGTCGGAGGAGGATCTTGTCAATTATGACTCGTATTGGTGGTCAAATATAAACTAGTACAGTAAGGGGTCGAGTCGTTTTACGTTCCTAAGGATGGTAGATATCGTCGTCAGGGATTGGACAAACCGTGGTCACTGGCCAAAGTATGTCTTCTGTTAAAAAGGTACCTGGTTCCCCCACTCCTTGCCTACCAAATCCGTCATTGCGTTCACCACCCCTCGGCGTCTACTTTAAAACGGGCGGACGACGAGTGACGGCCGACACGTCGGGTCAAGGATTGTCCGATTCCTGGTCATGGTCCTAAACCCCTGGGGACTTGATATCCTCACGAAACAAAGCAAACCCAAGACAAAACTAGTACGTGCATGTGATAAGACTTCTCAGTCGAGGTCGGAGTCCTAAATCGTCACCAGAGTTCGATACGAAGTTCTCTGTCTCCCCAATTGTCCCATTCCCGACGTATACCTGTTCCTCTGTCGTTCACCCTCAAAGGTTCCGGGGTACGTGGGAAGATGAGCCTTGTGATAGAGATAGAAGTCCTTCGTATAAGTTTTTGAACTTTTCATGGTGAAAACTCCTATTTTAGGTTTGGTGATAAGGGACATAGGTGGACTGGTGGACACGGACGGAGACGTAGACCCGAAAGTACGAAGAGGGGAGGTTTTACCTGAAGCTGGGAGGTGAGGGTGTAGTGGACGGGACAGTACAGGGGAGACGAAAGGATGAAGATTGGGGTCTTATAAACAATGACGACAATTAAACATTCATCTCACTAAAAGTTCCTTTAATTTTTCTTAAGAAAAAAAAAAAAATGAGGAAAAAAGTAGTAGGGGGTCAGAACGAAAGAACAACTGTGGAATCCACAAAGATCTCTTTTTGTTTGAGAAAGTAAGATCTTTATTCTAGAGTGAATAAAGGTGAGATAACATTGTACTCCTTTGACTATAGGGTGTTCATACATGGACTCTAGTGTCAAACATGTACAGTCCTCTGTACAGGAGACTGAGGACGTAGTACGACAAAGATGGAATAGAGGGGACTTCACCCGATTGCATTTTAGTCGATAAAGATGATTCGTCATAGGTGAGTTTATTTAATATCCAAGAAAGTCCCGTAAACGTTAAAAAATGGGGTTCGAAACTCTCTACTGATAAAATAATACTTAGTTCCACCATTTAATAGACTTACCCGACCTTACAACTTGGATTTAGGTTCTCTCTCTTAAATCGTCTCTAATTACTTTAGACATAAACCTCTATTGTACAATTAGTGTATTTACGGTTTGTCCCATACAGATTGTATCGTTACCAAACGCATTCTCTCTGTCCTCCGAAGTACTTGTTCAAACTCGTTTGTTCGTCCTCTTTGCCGTCTAACTCGTGGCACCATCAAGGGAGAACGAGACGACCCGAGGGGTGTAGACCTCTCGGTTAGGTTCCCTAGTCACGGAGTGACAGTCTCTGGACGTCGGACGAGACAGAACTTCCAGAGTCCAGTTGGAAGGAGGAGAACTTATAAGGGTCGGGGACGGACTCCTCGAAAGGACGTACGACGGAGATGGGAGGACGAGACCGCGAGGGTGGACCGAGGACCATCGGGAGGGACGGACACCCGAGTCGCCGGGCGGTCGTAAGGTGTCACTTACGTGTGACTCTCCTGTCGTCCCTCGGACTCCTGAGGTGCACCAGTGTCCCTCACATCCTCTCTCACATCAGTCCAGTCCCTTCCCCAACCACGACCCCTCAGTTTCCCTCCTGAAAGGACAAGTGTCTGTCACCCCTAGATAGACATCCACCGTAGTCCTTTTTGACGGGCACAATGTCGACTGTTGTGTCTCTTCAAATTTTTCTCTTTTGACCCCGAAGGGACCACCGAGTCCCCATTTCTTAGACGGACGGTTATATGTCCAAGATAGGGACTAGGCCCTTCTAGGGTGTACGACGTCTCGTTGATTCAGATACACGGTTTTGATAAATCGGAAACGAGCTCTCGGACTCTCTGTGTTGATAACTTTGGCGTACGGGATATCGGGTACGAGTGCTGTCCTCTTGGATGGTGTTACTCTCTTCGGACACGTGGCGTTGATCTCTCATCGGGGACGAGCGTCGTTGTTTCTGGGTCGTGTTGGTTTTCATTTAAAAAATTAATATTTTTTTCTATCTTTTGAACAAATCGGTATCATTGTCAGTAAATGTATTATTAAATGACAAACATGGTTTAATAGTACACCGTGTTATCAGTCATATGTGTATGTATAGACTAATTGAACAGACTTAACACGAACTGACATCAGGATTTAAGGTAAGTCCCCACGATTCGTAAACACAAGTAACGGGAGTCTGGAATTAACAGTCAAATCCATCGTTTCACTTGATTGTAACGTACATTCTACTCCTGTACACATACTACTGGAGTTTCATGATATAATCGAATAAAATAACCTAAAATAGAGGAACAAGAATTTTAGTAAATAGAATTTTTTAAATAAATTAGTACAGGAAGTCAAGCGATCAAGGTGCATTAGGTTGAACAAGAGCCGATACCGGTCAGACAATCCTGAGTGATGTGGTCGGAAACGTGGTGAGAAACAAGACGTCTGACAGGATCGAGGAACCTCTCTAACGAGAGGTAAAGACTAATTTTAGAATCACATCATCAAACATAAAAAAAGGTGTCGAAATACTTCACTACCTCTTCTTTGTTTATCTCTTACTAGATTCTCCCTGTTTTCGTCGTATCCTTGTCTTTGACTCGTTGTTGTTCCTTTCATAAACCGTGGTGACTCAAAATCGGAGACTGTCCGAACTCCCTCTTCTTACTTTGATAGAAGACTTGACATATCTCGCGAGGTCGAGAAGAGTGATCGACTGTATCGTGGCAGAATTGGGAGAACGGACACCGGATATTCCATCGGAGAACCATGGAAATAAAGAAACAGACGTCTTACTTTATTTTTATAGACGGGAGAAGACATACCCCAGTACAGTCCTGACTTACTTTATTGTTCGTACTCTGTAAAATTTTACAATTTCTTGGAATGTTTATAACCGACTCGTAGAGAAGGATGTATAGTAATCTGTTGAACTAAAGTCAAGAAATATAACAACCCAGTAAAAATCTACTTTAATATCCACAATTAGTTCAAAAGAACCGAGGTCGTTGTGACTGCGAACGGAAGAGGAGATTTGGACAAAGGATTTGGGTAAAAGTCGTACAGGACATGGAGGAGTGAACAGTAGGACAGAAAAGGAAACACTTCTTGGAACTATACTCGAACAAGAGAGGAAACAATATTCAGAGATAAGACAACGGGAGTCTAATTATGACAAATGAAACAAATCCAAACATAACTAAAGGACCGAGTAAAATAGCATTAAGAGACAAAAATTCTTCTACTCCCGGTCTGTATGTAAATAAAGAATTTATCGCCCTTTCATATGAATAAAAGAGACTAAAGTCTCGTCAAAAATAATTAAATAAAATAAAACCGACACGTCCCAGAAGGGACCCCGTACGTCCGAAAGAGATCAACACCGTGTGTCCCCGAAGAAAGCAACACCACGTACCCGAATCAATCGGGTGCAGTACACTCTAGAATAAAAGGGTCGGTCCTCAGTTTGGGTTCAGGGGATGTAACCTTCTACCTAAGAATTGGTGACCTGGTGGTCTCTTTATGGATGTAAAAATTTTTCGTCAGTTTCATATTATAGACGTCGGGAACGGTAGGTGACGGAAAGGACAAAAACGTAAATCATAAAAGAGGTTCCCGAACTATTGAAATACGACGAGTTGGGAACCGATGAGCCCCACAGGGTGATGTTCTTTTTATCCAGTCAGGAAAGTGTGGGTGAAGTTTTATATAGAGTCAAGTCAAGTCAAGTGGAGTCAGCGAGTCAGTACAGGTTGAGAAACGCTGGGGTACTTGACGTCGTGCGGTCCAGAGGGACAGGTAGTGGTTGAGGGCCTCAAGTGAGTTTGAGTGCAGGTAGTTCAGTCACTGGGGTAGGTCCGTAGTGTAGGAGACAGCAGGGGAAAAGGAGGACGGGGGTTAGGGAGGGTCGTAGTCTCAGAAAAGGTTACTCAGTTGAGAAGCGTACTCCACCCTTTCATGACCTCAAAGTCGAAGTCGTAGTAAGGGAGGTTTCTTTAGGGTCCTGACTAGAGGAAGTCTTACCTGACCAACCTAGAGGAATGTCAGGTTTCCTGAGAGTTCTCAGAAGAGGTCGTGGTGTCAAGTTTTCGTGGTTAAGAAGCCGCGAGTCGAAAGAAGTGTCAGGTTGAGAGCGTAGGTATGTACTGATGACCTTTTTGGTATCGGAACTGATCTGCCTGGAATCAGCCGTTTCAGTACAGAGACGAAAACTTATACGATAGATCCAACCAGTATTGAAAAGAAGGTTCCTCATTCGCAGAAAATTAAAGTACCGACGTCAGTGGTAGACGTCACTAAGACCTCGGGGTTTTTTGTTTCAGACTGTGACAAAGGTGACAAAGGGGTAGATAAAGGGTGTTTCACTATCCTGGTAAACGGTACTAGAAACAAAAGACTTACAACTCGAAATTCGGTTGAAAAAACGAGAGGAGAAAGTGAAAGTAGTTCTCCGAAAAATCAAGGGGAGAAGTGAAAGACGGTATTCCCACCACAGTAGACGTATAGACTCCAATAATTATGAAGAGGGCCGTTAGAACTAAGGTCAAACACAAAGAAGGTAGGGTCACAAAGAGTACTACATGAGACGTATATTCAATTTATTCGTCCCACTGTTATATGTCGGAACTGGATGAGGAAAAGGATAAACCTTGGTCAGACAACAAAGTATAGGTCGAGATTGAGAACGAAGGACTGGACGTATGTCCAAAGAGTTCTCCGTCCAGTCCACCAGAGCCATGGTATAGAGAATCCAAAGACGGAAACCCAGTATTATTTAAACAAAAAACAAAAAATATATATATGTATTCAAATAAATAAAATTAACCTCCGATTAATGAAATGTTATGACATAATCAAAACGGTATGTAGTTGTACTTAGGTGGTACCCATATGTGCACAAGGGGTAGGACTTGGGGGGAGGGTGGAGGGACGGGTAGGGTAGGGAGACCCAGTAGGGTCACGTAGTCGGGACTCGCGGGACATAGTACGTAGCTTGGACCTGACCGCTAAGCAAAGTGTATACTATTATATGTACAAAGTTACGGTAAGAGGGTTCAGTAGGGTGGCAGCGGGAGAGGGTGTCTCAGGTTTTCTGACAAGATATGTTGATAAGATATAAGAAAACGACAGAGCGTATGTCCCAATAGTAATGGTAGAAAGATTTAAGGTATTTACTCAATCATATGACATAACCACAAAAAGAAAGACCGAATGAAGTGAGACATATTGTCCGAGGTCCAAGTAGGTGGAGTAATCTTGACTAAGTCTACATAAGAAAAATTACCGACTCATTATAAGGTAACACATATACATGGTGTCGAAAGAATAGGTAAGTAGACGACTACCTGTAGATCCAACGAAGGTACAGGACTGATAATATTTGTCACGACGCTACTTGTAACCCCATGTGCACAGAGAGAGTCAAGACAAAGGAGACACACATACGGGTCGTCACCCTAACGACCCAGTATACCTTCAAGATAAAGGTCAAAGAATTCCTTAGAAGTGTGACAAGAGGTATTATTTAAACATTTATAATTAGGCTCACTAAACGATGAGAAATACTCGACTGTACATGTAAAATTGTTTCAGAAGACTTATTTTTAGTATTGGGTTCCTTTACTTTCACCAAATTATCACCTACATCAGGGCGTCCTACCATTCACGTGTCCGGGACTTGCACAAAGTCGACTCGACCACTGGTGAAGGGTTCCTCCTCGATCTGCTAAGGACTAGGGAAGGTTAAGACTTTTTAGGTATCACTGAGATTACAACCCTCGAAGTTCATGAAACCGTTCGGTCAGGGTCAGAGAGAGATATAAAAGAGAGAGAAAACCACCGAGACGTGGTGGTGGAGGTATTATATCCGACAAGAAAATTAAAAGGGTCGTCAACGGTTATCGGATAGTGTATATTCTCGTAAAAGAACCGTATGATGATAAGGAGTACTTTCCCTCTGAACCCTAACCCCTTTCACCCAAACTGTCATTGGTGGGCTTCATATAATTAACACTCGAAACATGGCACCGTTAGTATTAAATGTGTTATTTGTTTTAGGTAAACCAACGATTCATTGTTGAAAGAGAGTAAGAACTGGACTCACCTCCATAAACTGGAGACCTGAATTCTTTAAAATTTAAGGTGGGACGAATGTCTTACACTAACCCACCGGGACCGTCTTCGTTAGAGAATAAAGACGGGACATGAATTGAATGGTGGGAACCGAACTTAGAGTAGTAGGTACAGGAGTAGAGACTGTACTTGGGTCGCCAGGACCCGTAAGAGAGTCGTATTGATTAGAGTCTACTTCATGACAAGTCCGAAGACATCCTAGGGGATACGTGTCTCCGGGGTGTAGTCCTCGTCGAAGTGGAGTCGGATTATGTCTAAGTGTAGATCAGTAGATGGTCTCCTCTTCGAAGGGAAACATCTTATTCTGAGTTGTCAGGATATACATAATTCTTATAGAAATAGGTCATTATTCTACACTGAGAAACTTCTCGAAGTCTAAACCCTTCTGTAAAATACACACATATGTTTTAACCCTTGCACCTCTAATAAAAAGACGATTATAAATCTATAATTATGAACCTTCTTAAAAGGGAGATCTTTTTTGGTCCATTTAGACCATACTTAATAAAGAATATTTTCCTATTCTTATTAAAAAGAAATAATAAAAATTATATTTAAGTAAATAAAATTAACCTCCGATTATTGAAATGTTATAACATAACCAAAACGGTATGTAACTGTACTTAGACGGTACCCACATGTAAAAAGAATTAACTTTCTTTTTCCAAAAAATAACTCTTCTTTTAGTAATGGAAATCCTATAACATAAAATCAAGAAAGATTCCGACAATATTATACAACAGTAACCACTATACAAGACTATATATTTATTCACTATCGTAAAATTAAAAACGGAGGGTAGAAAGTGGACTTAACATTGGTAAATTTATCTAAATATCGACAAAAGATTTTGTCAGGTCCGAAAAGACAAAGAGGAACTTGGACCCCGGATTATTGTGTCATTCGTTTCCTCTTTTCTTCTCTCTCCAATCTCGCGTAACTATGGTTCATCGACCCGTCATTTCCACCGACATAAAAAGAGGGTATCCTTCCCTCCGGTAAATGTGTTGGTTCTGTAAGTCAGTGAATAAAAAGAAAGATTTTCATCTTTTATGTACTACATTCTCACCATCCTTCCCTCCCTCTGACCAACGAAATTGATATTTTAAATGTCCTTTCTTTGTAGTGATATTTACATGAAATTCTTTTCCGTTTACCTATAAGTAGAAGAAGCACTTTGCACAGTAGGAGAACATAACAAAAGGGAGACAGAGTGACTTAGATGGGGTCGACTACATAGACGGAGGTAGGGTCAAAACGAGGGGGTCCAGGGGAAGACAGGTGGAACCGGACTTCCCATTTTCGGTGTTTCCGGGAAAGAAACCGGGACAGTAGAGAAGTGACGGGGAACCGAGTGTGACGTAAACACAAAATAAACGTCCGGACGCCGACAGGAGAAATAACCTTTCGGGGGTACAAGTCCCGACGTCCCCCTCTCTCCTGTCCTAAACACAGTCGTGTCAGTAAGTAGTGGTACACCTCTTTCATTCATTCTCTCGTCGATGAGCTCGACCCGTTCCTTAATAGACCAGGAGCACTGTACGAAATATTTCCTGCGATTAAAATGAGTAATAATTAAAGGGGGAATGGGAAACAAAGTCGTTCATTTTAAGTTACTAAGTGTTGAAAAATACGGGTGTTTGTTTAAGAAAGGGATTTGGAAATAGAATGTACAGAGACTAGCAATTTCGTCTAGAGGTTTTGATGAACAAATTATTGATAAACTATTAAACAATCAAAGTGAACAATTGTTATACTCAGAATCCTAAACTGAGAACATCGTCACTATATTTACGAGGAAATTCCCCTCGTTTAGTATGTACAGTGTACGAAAGTAAGAGTAGACTAGGTTAAATCTTAACATAGGTCAACTAAATAATTTTTATCGACTTAAGACCCTGAAGGAACCACCAGGTCACCAATTCTAAGACACGAAGATTGGGTCCCCTGCGACTAAGGTAGGGACCAACTCTCAATCCTAAGGGTTTACGACGTGCCGGCTTTTATTTATTTCCGGAAAGAAAATTTTTTATTGACTTAAGATTATCTAAAATCAGTAATGAAAAACTTTCGAGGTCAATTCCTTGTTTCCCAATCATATAAATATTTCTATGAGGACCTAAAATTATAGGACTGTTCAAGAGAACTTAAATTTAGGTTGAAAGAAGAGCGAAAATAAAAAAGAGTGAAGAAAGAAATCTTTAATAAAGAACTATATAAATACGTGTTAAATTTTCTTACAATATCGAACGGGGAAGATGGAGAAAATTGACTAGTCGGAAGAGATTCATACAACAAGAGTGAAAGACCCGACCTACGGGAAGAACTACTTGATGACCCTTTACGACAAGTAGACGGTAGTGATAGTAGTAACAATAAATTTTAGTCGTATATTATCGTCGTTTTGAGTCGAATGTCTAAGAAGATTAGGAAAGGACGGTAGAGTTTCGGGAATGATCATATTACGAACTCTTGTAGTATCCACTAATTATTGATATAAGAATAAAAATTTTTAGATCGGTGTTCAATTCAAGTGGTTCAAGAAGAACGTAAAGTTATCTTGATGTCACTTTCTTCCCTTACCGTGGGGTGAGGTCATGAGAACGGACCTTTTAGAGTACCTATCTCCTCGGACCACCCCACGTCAGGTACCCCAGTGATCCTCAACCTGTGCTGACTCGCTGAAGTGAAAGTGAAAAGTGAAAAGACGTAACCTCTTCCTTTACCGTTGGGTGAGGTTACAAGAACGGACCTCTCAGGGTCCCTGTCCTCTCGGAGTATCCGACTCGGAGTATCCGACGGTAGATACCCCAACGTGTCTCAGCCTGTGTTGACTTCACTGAATCGTCGTCGTCGTCGTCGTCGTCTCTAGAGAAGTTCTTTTAATCTCTATGGTCCCTTGTAAAGTACGTTCCTACCCGTGTTATTTCCTGTTTTTGTCATATCTGGATTATCTTCGTCTTCTATAATTCTTCTCCATCGTCTTCTTGAGCCTCTTCCGTCACCGTGGGGTGAGGTCATGAGAACGGACCTTTTAGGGTACCTGCCTCCTCGGACCATCCGACGTCAGGCACCCCAGCGATTCTCAGTCTTTACTGACTCACTGAAGTGAAAGTGAAAGTTGAAAGTACGTAACCTCTTCCTTTACCATTGGGTGAGGTCACAAGAACGGACCTCTTAGGGTCCCTACCCCCTCGGACCACCCGACGACAGATACCCCAGCGTGTCTCAACCTGTGATGACTTCGCTGAATCGTCGTCGTCGTCTTCTTCTTGATATGTCTTTTCTAGAAGTACTGGGTCTATTGGTGCTACCACACTAGTGAGTGGATCTCGGTTTGTATGACCTCACACTCCAGTTCACCCGGAATCCTTCGTAGTGATGTTTGTTTTGATCACCTCCACAATTTTAAGGTCGACTCGCTAAAGTTTAGGATTTTCTACTACTACAATTTCACTACGTGAATCATACGGTCGTTTAAACCTTTTGAGTCGTCACCGGTGTCCTGACCTTTTCCAGTCAAAAGTAAGGTTAGAGTTTCTTGCCATTACGGTTTCTTACAAGTTTGATGGTGTGTTAACCTGAGTAAAGTGTGCGATCGTTTCACTACGAGTTTTAAGAGGTTCGGTCCGAAGTTGTCATGCACTTGACACTTGAAGGTCTACAAGTTCGACCTAAATCTTTTCTGTCCTTGGCCTCTAGTTTAACGGTTGTAGACAACCTAATATCTTTTTCGATCTCTTAAGGTCTTTTTGTAGACGAAGTAACTGATATGATTTCGGAAACTGACGCACCTAGTGTTGGTTGACACCTTTTTAAGAATTTCTCTATCCTTATGGTCTGGTGGAATGGACGGACAACTCTTTAGACATACGTCCAGTTCTTCGTCGTCAATCTTGAACTGTACCTTGTTGTCTGACCAAGGTTTGACCCTTTCCTCATACAATTCCGACATATAACAGTGGGACGAATAAATTGAAGATACGTCTCATGTAGTACCCTTTACAGTCCAACCTACTTCGTGTTCGAATTTAATTCTAAACCCTCTGACAGAAAAATGAAACGAATATCAAAGGAAACAACACGTCTTCGAAATTTAAAAGTAATCCAGGGTAAACAAATAAAAACGAAAATAAAGGTCATAAGAACCTCTACCCAGTATCTCCTAGGACGACGCTAAATACAGTCTCTCACAAAACGGATACAAGAGGAGATCCTCAAAATCAAAGACCAGAATGTAAATCTAGAAATTAGGTAAAACTCAAATGAAAACACATACCACAATCTTTCACAAGATCAAAGTAAGAAAATGTTCACCAACTGGTCAAAAGGGTCGTGCTGAACAATTTCTCTAACAGAAAAGAGGTAACATATAAGAACGGAGGAAACAGTTTCTATTCCACAGGTGTCCACGTACCTAAATAGAGACCCGAAAGATAAAACAAGGTAACCAGATATAAAGACAGAAACACGGTCATGGTATGAGAGAACTACTGACACCGAAACATCATCTCGGACTTCAGTCCGTCCAACTAAGGAAGTCAAGGTAAGAAGAAAGAGTTCTAACGAAACCGATAAACTCAAAAAAACGTAAGGTATGTTTAATACTTTAATAAACAAGATCGAGACACTTTTTATGACAACCATCGAACTATCCCTAACGTAACTTAGATATCTAACGAAACCCATCATATGAGTAAAAGTGATATAACTAAGAAGGTTAGGTACTTGTACCATATAAAGAGGTAGATAGTCACAGGAGAAACTAAAGAAAGTGGTACTTCGTTGACTGTTTCCTGATTAGAGTTTTTATATGTTCGTTGATTGAGGACGTCGAGTTAAGGTCTTTTTATTTACAAGGTTAGTTTTTTACCCGGTTTCTTTGATTTGTCTGTAAAGAGGTTTCTTCTGTATGTCTACCGATTGTTTGTGTACTTTTCTACGAGTTGTAGTGAGTAATAGTCTCTTTACGTTTAGTTTTGGTGTTACTCCACCATGTATATGTGTTACCTCATAATGAGTCGGTAATTTTTATTATATAAACTTAGTCAAGTTTACTCCACCTACTTTGACCTCGGATAATATGTCTCACTTCATTCGGTCTTTCATTTTGTGGTTATGTCATATGATTGTGTATAAATACCTTAAATCTTTCTACCATTGTTATTGGAACATACACTCTGTCGTTTTCTCTGTGTCTACATATCTTGTCAGAAAACCCGAGACACCCTCTCCCTCTCTCACACAACTAAACCCTCTTACCGTAACTTTGTACATATTATAGTAAATACTTTGCTTAGCGGTCAGGTCCAAGCTACATACTATGTCCTCCGAACCCCGACCACGTGACCCTGTTGGGTCTCCCTACCATGCCCCTCCCTCCTTCTTCCCCCCAAGTCCTACCCCTTGTGCACATATAGGCACCGTCTAAGTACTACTACATACCGTTTTGGTTATGTTATAACATTTCATTAATTGGAGGTTAATTTTATTTATTTAAAAAATTTTTTCTACACCCTCTTTGTAGTTATCGAGTCTATACGTCTACTGTGGTGGGAATATTGTTTTTCACTTCTCCTTGAGTTCTAGGAGAACTACTTTCACTTTCTCCTCTCACCTTTTCGATCGAATTTTGACTTGAAGTTTTTTGTTTTTAGTACCGTAGGTCAGGGTAGTGAAATAACGTTTATCTACCTCTTTGTTACCTTTGTCACTGTCTGATAAAAGAACCCGAGGTTTTAGTGACGTCTACCACTGATGTCGGTATTTTAATTTTCTACGAACGACGAACCTTCTTTTCGATACTGTTTGGATCTCTTGTATAATTTTTCATCTCTGTAATGAAACGGTTGTATCCAGGTAGATCAGTTTCGACACTACAAACGTTATCAACATACCTACACTCTCAACCTGGTATTTCTTTCGACTCACGGTTTCTTAACTACGAAAACTTGCCACCACAACCTTTTCTGAGAACTCTCAGGGAACTTGACGTTCCTCTAGTTTGGTCAGTCAGGATTTCCTTTAGTTAGGACTTATAAGTAACCTTCCTGACTACTACTTCGACTTTGAGGTTATGAAACCGGTGGAGGACGTTTCTTGGATGAGCGACCCTTTCTGACTTCCGTCCTCCTCTTCCCCTGCTGTCTCCTACTCTACCAACCTACCGTAGTGATTGAGCTACCTGTACTCAAACTCGTTGGAGACCCTCTACCACTTCCTGTTCCTTTGGACCGTACAACGTCAGGTACCTCGGCGTTTCTCAGCCTATGTTGATTCACTGACGTGTTGTTGTTTCACTAGTCCTCTTTATTCTGACAGTCAAGTGTGGTTTCGGTTTTCAATATTCACGAAGTACAAAAGGTCCACTTAAAACTAGTAAAACAATGTCCCTCATCAAGATTCAACAAGTCTAGGGTTCCCGACGTCACCGGTACCCTCTTAGTGAGGAATGTGTGCTCACCCTACTGGGAGGTCTTCAGTCCCGACACCGGTGGTAAAGAAGAGAGGATGAGTTTATCCTGTGTCGACCTATCTTCAGATCTTTTACCCCGAAAAGGTCACATACCAATTCGTTATTATTTTCATCTTATTAAAGAACCTCAGGTCTTAATCGTTTTTTCGTGATTAATCCGTCCTCATTCGGTCAATTTTTTTCACCATAAACGGCAAAACCGATAACACCGTGGATCTTGGTCTCCCTTCTTTTATCTCGGTTTCCGGATCCTAAGGGAGAGGAAAGGGGTGGTCCTTTCGGTCCTGAAGTCGTCCCACCAGACGAACAGACAATAATCAATGATAACAACAGTAAAATTTATTCGTATATTGTCATCGTCTTAACTTCTTGAACTTTACACATCTGCAAGACCGAAAGTCGATGGAAGAGAGGGGACCCATCCACGATCCGGGATTTTTTACGGAGTCCACCTCACACTTGTTTCCCATCTTTCTTATCCCTACAATGTGTCGAGAACAGTCCCATAGAAGTCGGGGACTTAAGTCGTAACAACCGTTTTGGGGAGATTGTTAGACCCTTTTGTCGTTCTCACTCAACATTAACAAAGTCTATTTTCAAACTTGTTGGACCCTCTAAGTTTTTATTTATTTATTTTCCTTCATCAAGTAAGATATTTACTAATCTCGGTCTCTCTTCTCGAATGTAAGATTCAATAAAAGTGAAACGTAAGATTCAATAACAGTGATACACTCCTGTGACACAAACACTCGGACTTCGACTGACACCGTCTTCTTTTGATCATTAGTCGAACAAATGGATGTTAATTGAAATACTACAATTCCTATCATTGTCGGTCCACAGAATTCTAAGACACAGTGACTCTCTCACCTGTAAATACAACCACCTATCTCGTCGTCGTAGGTGTTGTCGACATAAAGAAATAACTCTACTTAGGAAAAGTAAAATAGAGGTTCCTTTTCTCTAAAGACGTTTCAGTTTCCCCCCTTTTTTCCTGTACTTCGTGTTCAGGAGTAAAAGGTAATGACGTCCTTTGACGAATACTTTATATATCGTACTCGTTGACAGGGACAGAAAAAAAGTAAATTTTTTTTTAGGATACTTATCTACTCACATTCCAGAAAAAAAGATAAAAGACCGGTCTATGATATTACTGACCTCGCGGGAGATCACCGTCGAAGAGAGAACGCGCGAGTTTTACGGAAAATTTTTACTCCTACGAAAGTCAGATCAAGTCACCGAGTTAGCACAGGCTGAGAAACGGTGGGGTACTTAGCGTCGTGCGGTCCGGAGGGACAGGTAGTGGTTGAGGGCCTCAAGTGAGTTTAAGTGCAGGTAGCTCAGTCACTACGGTAGGTGGGCAAAGTAAGAGACAGCAGGGGAAGAAGAGGACGGGGGTTAGGGAGGGTCGTAGTCTCAGAAAAGGTTACTCAGTCGAGAAGCACACTCCACCGGTTTCATGACCTCAAAGTCGAAGTCGTAGTAAGGAAGGTTTCTTATGGGTCCCGATTAGAAGTCTTACCTGACCAACCTAGAGGAACGTCAGGTTCCCTGAGAGTTCTCAGAAGAGGTTGTGGTGTCAAGTTTTCGTAGTTAAGAAGTCGTGAGTCGGAAGAAGTGTCAGGTTGAGATTGTAGGTATGTACTGATGACCTTTTTGGTATCGGAATCCCGATAAAACCCTCTGATTCGTTGATTCATACTACCAAACTTAATGGTGTGAATGGAACTTCTTCTGTACACAAATAAAAATATTAAAAAATGTTTAACATGGGAAACGAATCACTGGACCTAGGTTGAAATCGTATAATTCTGAAAGTTCATGCTTTTTGTATTGTCCTAATTTTGTATAACCGTATATGTATGTGTACGACTGAATGGGGTCATTATCCGAGATATATTAGAACACCCCTTTCAGTTTATGTTTTCGGCGTCGTATCGTCAATTATTAAAAGGAGGACAGGGTCACGAGTATCCCACCTCCAAAGACTCGGGAGAAGACTCACAAAGCTTGTACTTGAGGAATGGTCCGAAAACAAGGGGACGGAGACTAGAGAGAGGGAAGGGACAAGACGCCGGGTAAAGGAGAGATAAGAAACTGTTGACAAAGACGATGTCAGTTCTGTAAAAATCCCCTTTCTCTAACGAGGTGTCGTAAAGCAAAACTCAAGGATCTAATGGTTGAAACACTGTCTTGAGGAGAGTCTCAGCCATTATAACGAGGTTGAAAATATACGAAATGAAGGAGAATGGAAAATACAGTTTCACAGTAAACAAGTAATTGTAGTAAAGCAGAATTCTCGAGACCTTCTATCAAATCTTATCGATACAAATGGAAGGAAGAGGTCAAAAGCACTGAAAATAATAGAGAAAAAGACGACCGTTTACTTCAAGTGGTCGGAGATCGTAACCGACTTGTAGTATTAAGTAGAAAAGAAAGACAACGTACGAAGATTATGGTTTTCCGGTACGAACTGAATTGAAGTGGGAGAGTCTTAGAGAGAGTAGACCATATAGACACGTTAAACATGTATCACGACGATAGGAAAGAAGTACTTTTGTGATAAAAGGTTTCTGGAGTGACGGAAAACCAACACTAGTAGGGTGAGTACAAGCTTAGTATTCTCTACCAAGGGTAGTCGTGGACAAAGTGATTAGAGAAAGACTTTGTACATAAATAAATTGAAACCCTCGGAATTCTTCTTCTTACGACTTCTTACTATTCCTTTTATTGAAATTTCTCACAAGATACTGAAATTATTAGTGTTTACCTTAGGCAATTCACCTATAGACAACCAGTCTAGTGTTTGTAAAAAATTCTTAGAAATCATACTTTCAGTGACAAAGACCACGATTTCCCTTTTTTTTTCTCGATATTGAAACGGACGGGAAATCCACGGCCTCTCTATTTTCCGTTAAGTACCATGTTACCGTATACATTATGTGTATTTGATTTATATTGTGTTTCTAGTCATTCCCTAAATCAATAGTCTCTTTCGAAAAACTTTTTCCACTCAATAATCGACCTGGAATTTCTTATTGGACATAAGTCTATCGTTTCAACCCTCTCCACCAAAAGATCCTCTCTCTTTGTCGTACTCTTTGCCGTGATTCCGTTCTTGCGTGTGTCGTGTGAGTCTCGTCTTACCGAGTCCGGACGACGGGTCTCACCTGCAAAGTCAAATCGTTTCACCATTTTATCCGTATGACCGAGATCGGATTAATTTCTCCCGGAATTTACGGTTGGAATCTATAGATCTAAAGGAGTATATTCACCATCTTTTGACAACTTGTAAAAACCTTTTCCCTTAATATATTAGTTTCTTACAAAATCTTACTACTTAATAGACACTACACTCCAACCTACCTGCGACTTTGGACAAAACTGGAAGAAGGGAAGACTTTCAGAGTCGTACTTTATTTTTCTGGGACCTGAATTACCATTTGACCTTTATCCTTCCTTCTTTACCAACAAATTTTATACAAGGGTAGGATATAAGGTTCGTGGATCACCAGGTGCGATCTTTGGACCTTAAGTAGTACCTGAAAGGGGTGAAAATAGGGAGGTGTGCTTAGTTGATAGTACAGGAAAGTAAAAGTCGAGAGTGCGACGGTCATAATAACGAGTTCGGGAATCTGTTTGAAGACGGACCATAAATACTTTTTGTGTAGACTAGTACAAGGGACAGGTTCAATTTAAAAAAGACACTCATCCGCCTTCAGGTCCGAAGAACTGGACCTGAACTGGACCTGGACTTACACTTTCCCAGAGGTCCTAGACTAGGATTACGAGTACAGGGGAAGGGAAGGGTGGAGGTCACGAACGTCAACGGGTTTATTAGACATGTTAGAGTATGGTCCGTAAACATGTACGTCGGGAGAACTAGGTGTCGTCGGGGAAAAGGTAAAGTGTTGAGAAGTCCCTTAAAGTGACCGGTAGGACACAGGAAGGTACTGTGGGACTTAAATAATAAAGAGATTATTCTAATAGGTCCTCATACTAGAATAACCACATAGAGAGAGTGATCTGACATTCGAGGAATGTCCCGTGTTTTGGTACAGAATAAAAGAAACATAAGGTTTATATGTGTTCCGGTCTGTGTCATAGACCGTGTGTTAATCGTAAGTTATTTACTAATTCCTTCCTTTCGTTCTTTCAAACCTCTGATTGACCTACACCTCTTATTCCTTCTCTTTATTCAAACTTTACTGAAGTTTAAAAGTTCGGGTTTATTGAACCTCACCATGGTGGTAATTGTTTTTATCTGTAGGTACTTTTCTTGACTGAAACTCTTCTTCTAAGATTTAAACCAAAAGTGATAAAACTGAAACGATACACTCATATCGTAGGTTTACCTTTACAGGTCGTTAATCGACCTCTACTCCTTAAGAATCTCGAAATTCTAAATTATCCCCGAAGTCAAAAAGAATTCGGACCAGGAAGTTTCAGAGTAAAGTTTTCGGGGCAGTCCAACCAGGACTCACAGACGTTTGGACCTGTTTGTCTTCAAGTACAGAATGCACCATACACCATCAGGTAGTCTACACAAGGGAGGAACATCCGTCGAGACCTCAAGACCAAGGTTCTATGGGACTCGATTGGACTTACCTGGAAGAAGTGCACATAAAAATGGACGTAATCAAGTCAACTGAACCACCAGAGTCTTCGTACGATGTCTTTATTATATGGTAGAACAACTCGAAAATAATTCTTCCGGGAACTTGTTTTAGTCGTCACACCTTAAAAAAGGAAAAAAATTAGTAAAATTTTCTTTCGTGAACTAAGAACTGGATTTACCGGAAGTCTGGTCTGACTTTAAGGGTTGATAACTACAACACCAGTGACAAGTGTCATCGGTTAGAAGGATTCGTCAGTAAAGAAAAGATCCAACGACTCATTGGTAGTACTACTACGGAGATTCAAATAGACAGAAGAACGTTTCGGGTCGACGTCGAGAGATCTTGTCCTACTAAAATAAGGAAATGAAGTCCATTAAAAGTAAAGGAAAATTTTACCCAAAATAAAAATCTCAAAGTCTTCGAAATTTTTAAAAAAGTTGACATTCTATACAGTTAACTCTATATGATTAAATCTCTAATCTAAAGATCTGCTCACCAAAGGTTCCAATAAAATCGTCGTTTTAGGAAAACAATTCATTTTTAACTATGTCTATTATCGTATTTGTCTATCATATTTTGTCTATTAGTATATATATAATATCGGGTCTACTTTGTCCCGATGAGGGTGACTTCGTCTTCTCTCTCCGGAATGAATCCGAGGGGGACACGGGTGGGTGTCGTTAGTGTCTTCGTGGAGGACTTTAGTCCGTAAACCGGATCGATTAGTTCAACTGGAAGTAATTCCAATTTCTCTTTCTCTAGAGATTGTCTTTCTCGGGTCACCCCCTTATAAATATAGGTCCGGAAGACTACTCTTAGTCAACGTACGGTTATAACTTAGACAAAAATAATGTCGTAAGAAGTATCGAACTATGTAACGAACAATTACATAAGGTATAGATTTATAATGTAAAAGGATTCATCAAGTGTTTAAGGAACTTCGACTCCAGACGGAAAGTAAAGACAACTTACTTGTAGTAAAAAACTCAACAACTGACAATTTTAGGAACAACTGACAATGACTCCTACGGATTTTTTCCCGTCTTTCTATGTACCTGTATGAAATCCAAAAAAATTCAACATAAACACCGATGGTAGAAAAAAAAAAAAGAAAATCTAAAAACTTAACGTTGTATATGTGTGTACTTTTGTGTGATTAGTACTACGTAGTTAATTAAAAGTGTTACACTCGTGAAGACACATTGATCGTACGTCTACTTCTTTGGTTTGTAATGGTCGTGGGGGTTTGAGAAGTACGAGGGACGGTCAGGGACGGTGGTATCCCCTTGGTGATGGGATTGAAGATTATGACATACTGTCTAAGATTAACAACCTTGTCAAAATGTACAAGTCTTTTACTTCAAACCTACATTGAATAAAATACACGTCCCCAAAACTCGAATAAAATTAGACGTACTATCGAAACTAATAAGAATTTGAGAAGACACTATACGAAAACAAGGGGAAATTTTTCATAAGTACCCTTACTTCTAACAATTCAAAAAGTGTAAATTAGTTCTGGCAGTACATATTTTGGGTTACAATACATAACGATAAATACAAAAGACATTTAAGAAGTCGGTGGAGAGGGGGAGTGGGTGAGTAGGTAAGGGTCGGGATGAGACAGAGGATATTTGACGTAGAAAAAATGAGGTAAACGACTAATCGAAGTCCAACCAGACCGGTCACCTAGTGTGACGGTCCTCCACCCTCCCGTCTCTTCTTCAATCGCACAGAAGGGTCGACAAACGACGTCGTATGATTAACATACAAAGAGATATTAAGTCGATTACGACGTTCCGGGGAAGAGGTGTCGACACCACGAAGGACCCGAGGACAACCAGACAAGGAGAGACCAGGGAACCGGGATCCCTAACATTGTCATAGAAAGACGACGAGTAGGGACCGTGGAGGGTAAGGGAACAAACAAGGGAATGGGTGTTGAGAAGTGAATCAACGAAGTACTTTCTAAGTATACCCTCTTCAGAAAAAGGACACCCCTGATGGGACTGACTCAAAATAGTCTTCGAAATTATTTTCGAAACTGTCCTTATATTTGATTCGATACGGTTCTCTTAATACTTGTTTGTTGTTTTAATCACCTGTAAAAATGAAGGAAGGGAATTTATATTCTCAAAAATATACTTTTCACCTATACACCTCAGACGAGTATTTTCTCCTGTCTGACGATGGGGAGAGTAAGAAAAGGTTTGAGGAGACTTCTATTTATAACTATACAATTTTCCTTATTTGGTTACTTTCACTCACCTTACAGTCTCTCCTTGTCTCCTCCTTTTTTTAGTCACATGTCCTCTAGATCATAAAGAACTTCTATCTTTCACCTTCGTTCGTTTGCTCTGGTGTCGGGTCTCGTTCCCCGACACCCTCTTCACTCGACGTCACCTCTTCACTCGATGAGATAAGGTGAGACGAGTAATCCTAGAGGGTCCCTCCGATACTTGAGTCTCAACCGTCTCGACTACACTTCATGATCCTTACCCCTTAGTGACTTCCGACCCCATGTCTCATCAACTGGTAAACTGACGAATGGACCAAGGGTTTATATTTCACGTCGGCCTGACGTGAACCTCGTCCGATTCTGTTTAAAATCATGTCCTTATAGGATCTATCACAGACCGGTCATGAACAGTTTTAATAGTTCCAGCAGTCTTTGTTCCCTTCAGGTTTTTTGACAGATTCGATTTTCCTCGGATTCCTCCGTGTTGTTGATTTACATTATACTCTACGATCTTGTCTTCTTTTCTGTAATCCATCGTTGATTCCTTTGTACTTAATTCATATCGGAACTTATTATGATTATTATTACATAGTTATAACCCAATAATTAATATTGTTTACGATTACATTCTATAATTATTAATCTCTGGACCCACGTCTATGTACCCTTGAAGTGTGTAGAAGAGTTGAAAAGACATTCCGATTTTGACAAGAATTTTTCAGAAAAAATTTTTTTATTAATGGTATAAGTCTCTCTAATATATTCTGTTCTTATCTACGACTGTGTTCTTTCTCGACACACTTAAAATTGTACATTCACGGTTTAAAAAATTAAAGTCGTATTCCGGACCGTTGATTTCAATTCCTACAGAGACCCCGTGCGCTTACGTGTGTACAATCTCTCTCTCTCTCTCTCCACTGCTGTATTTTCCTGGTTAAGTTCTTAAAGTTGTAGAGTGATTGACCTTAGATCCCCTCTTTCTTCCCCCCTTTACCTTTCTTCCTTTAGCAGTTTCTTCATTATATCTTAGTAGTTTATTTATTATGTTCTACCTCTCTTAACTTTTCTGTCCTCACTATCCTACCCAGGTTTCTCGTCTTTGGGTCACCCTGAGGAAGTCTAAGGACAAATGAAAGAACCCCTTTGTGTAGCACGGACACACCGGTAGTGTACTAGTTTTTGTCTTATACCGGGAGGTTGGGTCGAGAGTACAAGGGAGGTCAGTGACGGGTGTCTTGGTTCTTATAAGTCTTATATTCAGAAAACCAACTTTCCTCGGAGACTCACCGTTTGTGTTACTTAATTCTGTATGTATTTGTTCAGGAGAAGTTTAAAATCTTTCGGTGGTTTTAGGAGGTCTCTCTTTTTGGTCCAGTGGTATTATCCTTATTCTTAACCCTACCATAATGTAAGAGTAACCGTTGGGACCCCTTTACCTAAACTTGAGTCTAAAGATATAGGATGGTTCGACATCTAGTCTATACTCAAATCTTATTTCTGTAAATTTTTGAGTCTTTCAAATAGAGGACAAAAGAACCTCTCAATGAACTCATATATGATATCGTTTAACTTATTTGGTTCTTCTTCTTTACGTACTCTAGGTCCTTTGTTACCTAAGTGAAGTCTCTTAGTCACTTTATTTCAGGGTCCAACCGTTGACTTCTCGTCGGTGACGTCTTGTCTCTTCTGCCCTAAAGAGACCCTTCCTCGATCCTCCCCTCCTCACTCAGGTATGTTATCAAAAATATAAATTCTTGTCCCCTTGACCACTCATACTACTTCTACGTCGTAATACACAGTATTACGACTTCTTTCCGTTAATCTTTGAGATTCGACTTCTTTCCGTTAATCTTTGAGATTCTTTTTACTTTTTTGAGACTTCAGTACATATTTGTACTACGTTTGATTTTATACTGTCCTAATACTTGTTGACCACCCTTCATTCTTTTCCTTCAAGTTTCCTGGGGTCATTTCGGAGTAGACGTCAAGTCAAATCAGCGAGTCAACACAGACGGAGAAACGCTGGGGTACCTGATGTCGTGTGGTCCGGAGGGACAGGTAGTGGTTGAGGGTCTCAATAAGTTTGAGTATAGGTAACTTAGTCACTACGGTAGGTTGGTAGAGTAGGAGACAACAGGGGAAGAGGAGGGTGGAAGTTAGAAAGGGTCGTAGTCCCAGAAAAGGTTACTTAGTCAAGAAGTGTACTCCATCGATTTCATAACCTCAAAGTCGAAGTCGTAGGTAGGAAGGTTACTTATAAGTCCTGACTAAAGGAAATCCTACGGAGTGGAATTTTTTTCTTCTTTGCCTTCAAGTAAATTGAAGTCATGGGTCTTATCAGAGGAAACTTACGGGTTCCCTGTACTATAACCTGGTCATTCTTTACTATACGTAAGGACCATACGACGAATTGACCGTAAGTTGTCATACATCTCAGTTTTACAATATTTTATAAAATTACATATTGTAGATTTCAGTAGGATACTTATTTGACTTCTTTTAAAACAATACCAACGTCTTGTCATAAATTCGTTGGACTTGTTACATCTTCGTTTTATAACGGTTTTAAACTTTCTCTTTTTCTTTTATTTCAATCTTCACGATAACAGTAGTATGACATTTATCTTGAATTCCGTGATTCTACTTTACCCCACTTCTAATTTACATATTTATCTAATAAAGAGTAAATATCTATATTGGTTATATTTTTGATTTTTAGTAAGTATTGGTGTTTATGACCCATTTGCCCTCATTTCACCCGGTCATATTTACTCGATTTAGGAGTAGAAGGGATCGTTTCTTAGTATTTATAACAATACGTCTCATGTAGTACTCTTTACGACCTGACCTTCTTTGTGTTCGACCTTAGTTCTAACGACCCTCTTTATAGTTATTGAAGTCTATACGTCTACTATGGTGGGAATACCGTCTTTGACTTCTCCTCGATTTTTCGGAGAACTACTTTCACTTTCTCCTCTCGCCTTTTTCAACCGAATTTCGAGTTGTAAGTCTTTTGTTTCTAGTACCGTAGGCCAGGGTAGTGAAGTACCCTTTATCTACCCCTTTGTCACCTTTGTCACAGTCTGAAGTATAAAAACCTCTAGAGGTTTTAGTGACGTCTACCACTGACGTCGGTACTTTAATTTTCTGCGAATGAGGAACCCTCTTTTCAATACTGGTTGGATCTATCATATAAGTTTTCGTCTCTGTAATGAAACGGCTGATTCCAGGCAGATCAGTTCCGATACCAAAAAGGACACCAGTACATACCTACACTCTCAACCTGACACTTCTTCCGACTCGCGGCTTCTTAACTACGAAAACTTGACATGACAACCTCTTCTGAGAACTCTCAGGGAACCTGACGTTTCTCTAGGTTGGTCAGGTAAGACTTCCTCTAGTCGGGACCCTAAAGAAACCTTCCTTACTATGATTTCGACTTCGAGGTCATGAAACTTGTGGAGTACGTTTCTCAACTAAGTAACCTTTTCTGACTACGACCCTCCCTAACCCCCGTCCTCCTCTTCCCCTGCTGGCTCCTACTCTACCGACCTACCGTAGCGCCTGAGCTACCTGCACTCAGACTCACTTGAAGCCCTCTACCACTACCTGTCCCTATGGACCGCACGACGCTAAGTACCCCAGCGTTTCTCAGCCTGTACTGACTCGCTGACTTGACTTGACTTTCAACTATTTCGACATTTCTTTTCATTAACATTGTATCATAAAGCAATATGAATTTATTAAATACAAATAATATTTAAATACAAATTAATATCTCCATTTGTCGTTTTCTTTATTTTTGTATTCACTAAGTTTTCTTCATCCCGATTTCCAGGTACCTAACCCATCCAACCGTCTTACCAAGAAAGGTAGTATTCAAAAATATATGAGGAACTAAAATATGGTATACATACACATTAAAAAAATTAAAAATAATACCTCTTAAAACTCGTGGATGTTTACGTCTCACTAGATACTTGGAGGTATATGGGTAACGAGTGGAGGTCATTACTAGTTTTGGATTTCTCTGTCTCTTAAGTTTTTTGTCATCGTAAAAATCATTTAACTTTAGAACGATTCCCCTTTTGTAATTGTTTTATCTGGTTGTTAATCGATTAAAGTAATTCTTTTTCCTCTCTCGTGATTATGTGTTTTATTCTTTACTGTTCCTCCTTGTCTTTAAAAGTTTTTAGTGTTTTCTGACAAAAACGTCTGGAGTATAAATAAACCTTTATTTTAACTTTTGGATCGACCTTACCTATTAAAGGATCCTTTGACTACGACGACGATTCGACAAAGTCAGTACAGGTTGAGACACGTTGGGGTATCTGTCGTCGGGTGGTCCTAGGGGGTAGGGACCCTAAGAGGTCCGTTCTTGTGACCTCACCCAACGGTGAAGAAGAGGTCACGTACTTTCACTTTTCACTTTCACTTCAGCGAGTCAGTACAGGTTGAGTATCGTTGGGGTGCCTGACATCGGATGGTCCGAGGAGGTAGGTACCCTAAAAGGTCCGTTTTTATGACCTCACCCCACGGTAACGGAGGAGACAGGATCCTTTGATATAGACTGGTTTTAAGTGGGGTAAAATTCTTTATCTCTAGAAATAATTCCTTGATAGGGTGTTTTTCGTTGTCCGGGTCCATCAAAGTCCCCTTAAGATATTTTGGGAGTTTCTAGTCTCTCAGGATTACGAGTCATTTAATAAGGTCTCTTAACTTTTCCTTCCTTTTAAGGTATCGAGAAGTTACTTTATTGATAATTTGACTATGTATTTGGTTCATTTCTGTCATGTTTTTTCTTTTGACGTTTACTTGGATTAAGTACTAATTACTATTTTTCATTGTTTTATAATGGTTCGTCTACGTGTATTGGACCACCCTAAATAAGGTCCTTCAGTTTTAACCAACCTTTAATTCTAGAAATAATTATAGTGTATAACATAGATTCTCTTTTTAGTACTAACAGAGTTGTCTACGACTTTATTGAAACCTGTTTTAAAATTGTTGGTAAGTATTTTTACGAGTTCCCTGAAGGGACCGTCAGGTTATCAATTCCGAGTCACGAAGGGGACGTCTCCAGTGTTGTCCAAGTTATGGACCAATCCCTTGACAATTATTCTAGGGTGTACGGTATACCGTGTCGGTTTTTTTTTGGACGAGTTCTTTCATCCACAAACTCTATGAAAGAATTGTAACAATGTTACATATATGGATTACGATTTCGGTCACACAATAAATTATTCCTTTATAATTTCCGGAAAGATAATTCTAGTCTTTGTCCCGTTCCTACGGTGACAGAGGTCATGACATGTTGTAACATGAACTCATAAATATGTGCTCTTTTGTTAATCTCCGTATTCTTACCGACCTCTGTAACAAGTAACCGATATCATTCACTTTCAACGAGACAACACAGGTTGAGAAACGTCTGTGTCTGATATGTCAGGTACCTTAAGAGGTCCGGTCCTATGACCTCACCCATCGGAAAGGGAAGAGGTCTCCTAGAAAGGTTGGGTCCCTAACTAGGGTCCAGAGGACGTAACGTCCACCTAAGAAATGGTTGACTCGACTTCGGGACGAAGTTATGTTTTAATTTTCAAAAAAATTTTCTCTTACCAACTTCTTCATAGATAAGTATTTACCGTACTGTCATTTGGACCTTTAAGTTCTCTTAGTCACTATTTTGAGTTTGTTATTTTCTTAAGTCATTTTATTATCCTTCATTTTAATTGTATGTTTTAGTTGTCTAGAAGATAAATAATGGTTTTACCTCATTGACCCTGACCTAAACGGAACGGTAAACTTTGTTGTTTTTTGTAGTCCGTTCTTTATGTTTTGTCACCAAAAGTTCTACGGTCTGTAGACCGTTGTTTTCTATTCTCACTAAGGACTCTTTGTCTTTTGTTTGTTCCAATCGGAATATTAAAGGAACTCTCTCAAAGGTTCGGTGTCACATAACTACCCCTGGGATTCGCCTCAAGTCGTTTGAGGGATTCAAACCTCTCAACTCTTAAACCTTCTTTTCCATCGATCTTAAGAGTTCCGTCTCGTGGTTTCTCCTTTCTTCAGGTGTCTCTCTTTTGAGGTCTCTAGAAGTCTTGAGGAGGTACTCATGGGTCGTCTATATATACTCCTATCATTGGTTTCCACTTCTTCACTTCACTTTCAACGAGTCAGTGCAGACTGAGAAACGTCAGCTTTAACCCTGTTATAGACACCCAGTGTGTCTCGGTTCTTATCATAGACTGGGATGGTGGGTCTGACCTTTTGAACTATTCTGTATCGTGAAACTCATCAGTATCCTCAGAACGGAGTCAACAATAAATCAGTGATTCAACTCAGACTGATAAAACGTTGGGGTACCTGACATGGGGTGGTCCAAGGAGACAAGTACTCTGAAGGGTCCGTTCTTATGATCTCACCCGACGGTAAAGGAAGAGGTCCTATAGAAGGGTTGGGTCCCTAGCATGGACACAGAGACCATAACCGTCTACCTAAGAAATGGGGACTCAGTAGTCCATTAGGGAGAACGGAGTCATCACTTTCACTTTCACTTGAGCGAGTCGGCACAGACTGAGAAATGCTGGCGTACCTGGTATCGGATGGTCCGAAGAGACAGGTACCCTAAAAGGTCTGTTCTCATGGTCTCACCCAACGTAAAGGAAGAGGTCCCCTAGAAGGACTGAGTCCCTAGTTTGGGTCCAGAGGGTGTAACGTCCGTCTGGAGACTCGGCGGACGGAGTCATCGTCCCCTCTTATTAATCGTGGTCTTATCTGTCGCGACCCAGGACAGATTGTCTAGTCCTTTCGTGTTAGATCTCCCTACTTTCCAAAAAGTCACTGAGTTATCGTAGGGCCTTGTATTTTATACATAAGATAAGTCTTCGAATCTTATTCTTATATTTTTATAGGTTGGGAGTTTTTCTGTTTTAAGTTTTACTGACCCCAGTAGTCCGTACGGTCCTTTGTCTTCTTATGTTAACTACTAATCCTCTTTTTGGTTAGTTAACTTTGACTGAGCCTTGACTGTATCTAAAATTTTAATCGATTATTCATATAATTTTATTTGTAGTTTTGACTTGTGAAAAAATTTCTGGGTTTAACTTGAATGTCTCTACTTTTGATTCCATACACCTCACTTTCTATATGGTCTAACCCAACTGTCGTCTAATTTATAACGTTTACTTTACTTGTCACTTGAACTTCTGTATCTTATCTTTGATGGGTTTTACTCTGTGTCTCTGTATTTTTTTCTTAATTTCCTTTTACTTTTCTCGTAGTCACTCGACACCCTGGACCGAAGTTCGTTGGATTGTATTTACCTTCTCTCCTACGACATTTTATAAACAGTTCAGAATCGGGTTCCAAGGACCCTGTCTCGAAGATTTCGGAACCTTAAAGCACTTACTATTCATAGACACAAGAAGTACCACCCGAGGACCCTGGTATGGACGTAAATATGATTACTCCACTGAGTAGTGCTCGGGGTCATATCAAGATCCTACTCTTGGACGGTACGATCTTCCCGTTGGTGTACTTATCTCCAACTTCGAAAGTCGGTCCACTATTGGACTCTAGTCTAATAGTCGGACTAGAGGTTTTTTTCCTCCTTCGTACCTCTGACTTAGGTCGGTATACCGGTTACTAAGTCAATCAGTACAGATATATTACTTTGGGTCAATTTTTGAGACCTGTGACTTCGTGTTAACTCGAGGGGATCCATTACTATGTGTCACTACACGACTTTCCCACTGAACAGAACCCCTGTGTTTTCGAGGTACAAAGTCTGAAAGGGTCTGGAACGGGACACGTAGAGAATGAACCGAACAGGACTAAACATAAGAAATATTATCTTATCTTTAGTATTATATCATGAAAGGAACCAAGACACATATCACAAACGGGTCAAGACAGTAAACCCTTTCAACAACTTGGAGTCTCCTATTACCGTTGGGGGTTTAAATATTGATCAATCAATCTTCACACCCATCGGACCCTTGGGGTCTCAATACCGACCACAGACTTCATTCTGTTCAGAACAAATCCTGACACAGGAATTGGAGACTTTAGACGTGATTGAGACCTACCAATCACGACTTTAATGTAACGTGACCCTGGTTTTTAATAAACTTCTCTATTACCGGGTCTTAAAAGACATGAACTATTTTTGATATTTGGGTGTTTGGATTCTACAAGTTATTCGGGTTTCGAGTTCTTTGTGTTTTAATATGGTCACTTTCATTTTCAGTGAGTCAGCACAGGTTGAGAAACGATGGGGTACCTGGTACCAGGTACCTTAAGAGGTCCGGTCTTATGATCTAACCCATCGGAAAGGGAAGAGGTCCCCTAGAAGGGTTGGGTTCCTAGTTTGGGTCCGGAGGGCGGTAACGGGTTCTAAGAAATGGTGGACTCGGTGTTCCCTTCGGGTTCTTATGACCTTACCCATTGGATAGGCAAGAGGTCGTCTAGAAGGGTTGGGTCCTTAACTTGACCCTAGAGGACGTAATGTCCACCTAAGAAATGGTTGACTCGACACCGTGTAGTGTTATTATCTTTCAAACTTTTCATCGGTCTCTTTCATCAGTGTAAAGTATCTCAACTTGTTTCTATTTCTACTGTCACCTAAAGTACAACCTTTTCAGGTTTGGTCTTCTGTCTCCTCGTTGTAGAGATTTCATGACTTTCTTTTCTTGTCAGTTGGAACTTATGATATGGGTTACTTTTATAGGAAGTTTTTACTTCCACCTGATTTCTAAAAATAAAAACCTGTATTTTTTCGAGTTTCTTAAGTAGTAGTCGTCTTTACGTAATGGTCTCTACACAAAGTAAAGGAACAAAAAAATTTTTTCAACAAATACGTTCCTCCTTTTATTATGGTCTACCTTTATGTTTAGATGTGTTTCCTTACTCGAGGTCTTCATCATTGATGTATATACACTAAAAAATAATAAGTGTAGAGAAATCTTCTTTTAATTGAGAAATTTACTTCGATAGTTGTGACGTAATACAATAAAGATTGTATACAAATTCATGTTAAATTGTTGTCATCGTATTTCTAATCCACTTCTCTTTACCTTCATATAACAATACCAAGTTTATATTAGGTACTCCAACAAATTGTAAAGAACGTTCATCTAATATGATTCAATTTCTACATACAACATTGGAGACTACATGGAGACTTTATTGTTCTCGATATCGATATCAATATCGATTATTCGGTTTTTTCCTTTATTTTCTTAATATTTCGTGTCATTCAATTGGGTTTACCTCCGTCTTTACCTTCCTTTTTTTCCTTGTTTCCGACCTACCCTATTCTCTAAATTTGGATTGGTATGGTTATCAGTGGATATTCACCACACGTATAGGGAGTTTCCGTTTACAATCTGTTTTTATGGTTCTGGATTTTAATATAATTTTTTTTTTTTTGTTCTGGGTTTCTAATCTGTTTTTTGGTTCTGGGACTTTCTTAGTATTTCTGCGTTTGTCCAATTTTCATTTTCCACTACTTTTTTATATATATAGTATGATTGTGATTAGTTTTCTTCCGAGAACTTCTTTACGTTTAGTTTTGATATTACTCCATATTGGAGTGTGGTCAGTTTTACCGATGATTTTTCAGATGTCTATTGTTTACGACCTCTTCCACACCTCGTTTCCTTTGGGAGGATGTGACACCACCGTTACATCTAACCATGTCGGTCACACCTTATGTCATATTTCCAATGAGTCTTTTGATTTTTATCTCGACGGTCGTTAGGGTGACAACCCGTGGATAAACCTTTTCCGTTTTTGAGAATTAAACTTTTCTATGTACGTGGGGTCACAAGTATCGTCCTGACAAATGTCATCGGTTATGTACCTTCGTTGGATTTACAGGTGACTGTCTCCTTACCTATTTCTTCTACATATATTACCTTACTTTATTCCAGTAAACGTAACTATATCTACTTGGATCTCTAATAGTATGATTTACTTCATCCAATCTATTTCTATCTATAGTATACGATAGTGAACATACATCTTAGAATTTTTTACTATGTTTGCTTGAATAAATCTTTGTCTGAGTGTCTGTATCTTTTGTTTAAATACCAATGACTTCCCCTTGGTCCCGTCCCCCCCCTATTTAATCCTCGAAACCTAATTATCTATGTGTATGATATATATTTCATCTATGTGTTGTTCCTGGATATTATATCGTGTCCCTTGACATAAGTTATAGAATGTTATTGGATGTTACGTTTTTCTTAGACTTTTTCATATATATATATATATATATATATATATATATATTTTATATTCTTTGTTCCTATATGACATTTCGTGTTCCTTACTACCGGTAAAAGACCATTATTAGATATTACCTTATATTAGACGGTTTTAAGACTTTGATTGTATTGTGATCTAGTTGATATGAAGTTGTTTTTTATTCTACTTTTTTTATCGACTATGTTTAAACATTTTATTTACAGATATAAGATTTTCTATGTCTCTATTTTCTGTCCTGGTAGGGGTATTCCCTTTATGTCAATTATTTGTTTATCAACAACAAATCAACGAGTCAGAATGACTGAGAAAACGTTGGGGTACTAGACATCGGACGGTCCGAGGAGACAGATACCGTAAAAGGTCCGTTCTTACTACCTCACCCAACGGTAAAGGAAAAGGTCCCCTAGAAGGGTTGGGTCCCGAACTTGAACACAGAGGATGTAACATCAACAGAGGACATAACGTCCGCCTAAGAAATGGTGATCGGTGGTCCCTTCGGGGTCTGTCCTTTTACAATTAAGAGTGATCTTTAGTCTCTATACATTTACTTTCATCAGACTTCTATTGTTAAATGTGTAAGATTTTCCTGAGGGGTTTTTCGACTTACAATTATAGGTTACTACCACTTTATCGGGTCTTTAACTGAGTATGTGAGTAAATGTCGGTATAACAAGGGTGGGAAATCGGTCTTTACAATACCGATTCTTGAGTTCTTTCTTTATTAAGCCGTTTTCGTCTTTTCAGGGAGGTGTAAGGAGACTAAAGACTTACAACCTCGAGGGTCCCGACTCGGGAAACTGTGGAGAAAAGGTACATGTGTGACCAACCTCCTAGAGTGGATATATGGGTCTGGACAGAGGAGTACCTAGAGGTTCTTCTTTCGTCTGGAGTCATCTCTAAAGGGTCACCCATCCCTCACCTCCTAAAACTTCTGTGAAGTTCCCGAGACTTGATTCAGTTTTTCCCGATACTTCTGTCCCCCCGTCTTCCTTGGGATTTCGTTCATAGTAGTTTTATAAATAAAGAATGTAACAATTACTGGTTTACAGGGTCCGAAATAGACGACCCCTCATTCCTACTCCAGGAGTCCTTAAGGGAGTGACGTCATGGGGAGTCGAGAGGACGTCCGGGGGTCTCAAACACACGGAACTGTGGGTGGAGGTTTCAGACCCTCAATAAAAACGCTCCATTGGGTAAGAGGTCTTTCTTACTTCCCCATCTCGGTTTCGTTTTTGTTATGAGTCAACACCTACACTGACCACTATCTTCGTTCCAGGTTACGACATTTCTCGTTATAATGTATCCTTGGACCTTACAGTCCAGGTACTTAGTTCCGTTTAACTTTCACCAGTTTGCTCTACCGTTCTCACTTGTAGTTGTAAGATCCTTAGTCGTTTGATTTTACCTGACCTTACCCACTTAAATTGAGTCTACTGGTAATTTAGATGATGACACCTGTCCTTAAGGAATTTTCTTTACCTCATCGGTAGTACTAGTTGTTTTCTCAGACTTTATGTCATGAACGTACGTTAGAGTTTTTGGTGTCTTACTAGAGACAAGTAAAGGTTCTGTTTGGTAAGTCATAGTGTCATTAGGTTCAGATACGGGGTTGGTATTACGACTTCTTCGACTTCAACTTACCAAAATACTTCTGGATGTTCTGGAAAACCTTGATTGTGGGTTTTTTCTACAGGAAAAGTAATGTCCCCTGACCTTACTATTTCATCCTTCAGTTCTTTGTGGACCTCATTGTCCGTAAAACCGGAACCATATACCTTGCTTCGTCCCGTTTATGATTATCTCAAAACGGTTCTTTTACGTGACCAGTATCGTTTGTGGGAGAAGGGTGTTGTGTTCTCTTCTGAGATGTGTACCTGTAGTTGTCTACCAGTTGTGGTTTTAGTCTAACTAATATAAGAAACGTCGGTTTCTACCTCTTCGAGATATGTCAGTTTTTTTGTGTTCTGATCCTCGATTGACACCGAGTCTAGTACTTAAGGAATAACGGTTTAAGTGTCTGAATTTAAATTCTTTCATCCCCTTTGGTGATCTGGTAAGTCCATACTGGATTTAGTTTAGGGAATACTAATAGGTCACCTTCACTCTTTATCTAAATTCCCTGATCTAGACTATCTATCTCACGGACTACTTGATATCTGCCTCCAAGTACTGACATGTCCTCTGTCCCTAGTTCTAGTAGGGGTACCTTTTCTTTACGTTTTTTTGTTTTACCGACAGACCCCCCCGGATGTTTATCGACACTTTTCTTCTCTCCGCTTTTCGTTTCCTCTTTTCCTTTCTATATTCGTAGACTTACGTCTCAAGGTTTCTTATCGTTCTTCTCTATTCTTTCGGAAGGAGTCATTAGTTTCGTTTCTTTATCTCCTTTTGTTGTCTTACCCTTTCTGATCTCTAGAGAAGTTCTTTTAATCTCGATGGTTCCCTTGTAAAAATACGTTTCTACCCGAACTATTTCCTGTCTTTACCATACCTGGATTGTCTTCGTCTTCTATAATTCTTCTCCACCGTTCTCATGTGTCTTCTTGACATGTTTTTTTTAGAAGTTCTGGTTCTATTAGTGCTACCACACTAGTGAGTGGATCTCGGTCTGTAGGACCTTACACTTCAGTTCACCCGGAATCTTTCGTAGTGATGCTTGTTTCGATCACCTCCACTACCTTAAGGTCACCTCGACAAAGTTTAGGACTTTCTACTACGACACTTTCACGACGTGAGTTATACGGTCGTTCAAACCTTTTGAGTCGTCACCGGTGTCCTGACCTTTTCCAGTCAAAAGTAAGGTTAGGGTTTCTTTCCGTTACGGTTTCTTACGAGTTTGATGGTGTGTCAACGTGAGTAGAGTGTGTGATCAGTTCATTACGAGTTTTAAGAGGTTCGGTCCGAGGTCGTTATGCACTTGACACTTGGAGGTCTGCAAGTTCGACCGAAATCTTTTCCGTCTCCTCGGTCTCTAGTTTTACGGTTGTAGGCGACCTAGTACCTTTTTCGTTCTCTCGAGGTCTTTTTGTAGATAAAGACGAAATAACTGAGACGGTTTCGGAAACTGACACACCTAGTGTTATTTAACACCTTTTAAGACTCTCTCTACCCTTATGGTCTGGTGGACTGGACGGAGAACTCTTTGGATATACGTCCAGTCCTTCGTTGTCAATCTTGACCTGTACCTTGTTGTCTGACCAAGGTTAATCCTTTTCCTCATGCAGTTCCGACAAATAACAGTGGGACGAATAAATTGAAGATTCGTCTCATGTAGTACTCTTTGCGACCCGACCTTCTTCGTGTTCGACCTTAGTTCTAACGGCCCTCTTTATAGTTATTGGAGTCTATACGTCTACTATGGTGGGAATACCGTCTTTCACTTCTCCTTGATTTTTCGGAGAACTACTTTCACTTTCTCCTCTCGCTTTTCCATCCGAATTTCGAGTTGTAAGTCTTTTGTTTCTAGTACCGTAGACCACGGTAGTGAAATACCCTTTAAATACGTCTTTGTCACCTTTATGACAGTTCTAAAATAAAACCCCCCGAGGTTTTAGTGACGTCTACAACTGACGTCGGTACTTTAATTTGCCGTGAATTAGGAAGCTTCTTTTCAATATTGGTTGGATCTATCGTATAACTTTTCGTCTCTGTAATGAAACGGTTATTCCCAGGTAGATCAGTTCCGATACCAAAAAGGTCACCATTACATACCTACACTCTCAACCTGACACTTCTTTCGACTCGTGACTTCTTAACTACGAAAACTTGACACCACAACCTCTTCTGAGAACTCTCAGGGAACCTGACGTTCCTCTAGGTTGGGTAGGTAAGACCTCCTCTAGTCGGGACCCTAAAGAAACCTTCTTGACTACGACTTCGACTTTGAGGTTATGAAACCGGTGGAGTACGCTTCTCAACTGAGTAACCTTTTCTGAGACTACGACCCTCCCTAACTCCCGTCCTCCTCTTCCCCTGCTGTCTCCTACTCTACCCAACTACCGTAATGCCTGAGCTACCTGTACTCAGACTCACTTGAGACCCTAAACCACTACCTGTCCCTCCGGACCGCACGACGTTAAGTACCCCAACGTTTCTCAGCCTGTGCTGACTCGTTGACTTGACTTGGGTAAGTATAAAACTGAAGAAGTGACTTTAGGTACATTCACTCGTTTTAAACGGAGGGGTTTTATAGATCTACATTAATAAAGTTCGACTTTTGTTAGTTTCGGGTTTTCTGAGTCTTTTTTGAAACTGGTAGAGGGATCGACGGATTTTTTAACTCTATCTCCTGGAGAAGGACCTTGTCTCACTAGTCTCGTTAGTCGTCTTTAAAGACGTTTCTCATACACGTTTCATACCACTCGTTTTGAATCGGTATCGGAACTGATCTCTAGTGTCAGGTGAGACACAGGAGGACAGGACAACAAACGTGTCGTTTGGAAACTTCAGAGTTTGCTGGTTGAGGTTATAGGTGATAACAAAGATCGACTTCTACCATAAATTTCATTCTCGAAACCGGTAAAACGGATCAATGAGTGAAAAGGACCCAGAGAGGGTACACATGTGTAATAATTTGAAGACAAATTAAAAAACGGACAATTTTCTTTTGAGAATATTTATTTACCCTCCGAAAGGTACAAGTACCTAACTTTCTGAATTGACAAATATTTACGGGTATGACAGGTCTCGTTAGATATCTAGTCACATTGGAGATAGTTTTAGGGTCGCCAAGGAAAGACGGTAAGGGACCGTCTATGGTAAAGACAAGAGACGAAGATACTCAAACTGATAAAATCTATGGGATATATTCACCTTAGTACCTCCACAACAAGTTACTCATATTTCAAAGTCAATACGTTCTGTTCATTCAAGATCTCTAGACAACATGTTGTATCACGGAGGATAGTGATTGTTATGACATAAGACGTGAACTTAAAAACAATCTTCCATCTAAAGTACACTTCATAATAGTCTTTTGTTTGTTTTTTTTCTTTTCGTGTTCCTTTCACGATCTCTATTACCTATATAGACAATGGAACTAACGTCACCACCAAAGGATTCCATATACGTAAATAGGTCTGAGTCTATTAACATATATACATATCAAAAACATATAGTTAATATGGAGTTATTTCAATAAAAATTTATGGTCACCATAAAAATGTCTTCACCTTTTTTGTCAAGATTTTAAGTATACCTTCAAGTTTCCTGAACCTTATCGGTTTTGTTAGGACATTTTCTTCTTATTTCGACTTCAGAGTGGGAAATACTGAAGTTTTGTATAATGTTTCTGTGTCGTCAGTTTGTTCTACCATGACCGTATTTGTGTCTGTACATCTGGTTACCTTGTCTTATCTCTTGGGTCTTCATCTAAGAACGAATATACCAGTTTACTAGAAGTCACAACGGTTCTCATTGTCACTCCTTTTCTAATTAGAGGTTGTTTACTACAATCCTTTTGACTTATAAGTATACGTTTCCTTTCTTCAATCTGGTTAATAGTATCGTACATGTTTTTACTTTTACCTAATTTCTGGATTTGTATTTTGGAGTTTGATATGGAGAATCTTCTTTTGTATCCCTCTTTGAAATACTATGATCAAAACTGTTACTAAAAATACCTATACTATGGTTTTCGTGTCTATTGTTTTCGTTTTCTGTTTTACCCTAATATAGTTTAAAATTTGACAGTGTCGTTTCTTTATCGTGTCACTTTCCGTTGGATGTCTTACCTTCTGTATAAACGTTTGTATAGACCTATCCGATGATAGGTCTAATATATTTCTTAAGGACACTGAGTCATTGTTGTTTGTTCATTTGTTCATTGGACTTAAACTTTGTTCGTTTCCTGAACCTATTTGTAAAGAGGTTTCTTCTATTTTACAGTTTATTCGTATACTTTTCTACAAGTTGTAGTAATTCGTCCCCTTGTGTTTAATTTTGGTGTTACTCTATGGTGGAGTGTGGGTAATTCTACCGATGACAAAAAACAAAAAAAAAATTCACAACCATTCCTACACCTCTTTGACCTTATGACAATTCTTACATTTTACCATATCGGTGATACCTTTTATTTTGTCTTCAAGGTATACTAGTAGTTATGATGAGGACCCATATATAGGTTTTCTTAACTTTTGTCTTAGAGTCTCGAAACATGTAGTCACAACTACCGTTGTAATAAGTGACATCGGTTCTCCATCTTCACTACATTTACAGGTAGTCACCTACTTACCTATTCTTTTACACCACATATATATATGTTGTCTTATAACAAATAGAAAAATTTTTTTCCCCTTAAGACAGTGTACTTCGTCATCTAATTAGAACTCTTGCAATACGACTCCCTTTAGTCGATCAGTGTTTTTCTACATATGACGTACTGAGGTGAATACTCCTCAGATTTCACCAGTTTACGTATGTTTATCTTCTTATCACCAAAGGTCCCCGACCTCCCTCCTACTTCATTCTCAAGTAACACACTACTCACATCTCAAAGTCAGTACGTCCTGACCCAACCTACCCTTCACCCCTCTTAGACCCCTATAGGATCTAACACGTTCACTAACTGTTATAACATGAGAGAATTGATGTCATAAACGTGGGGTTTAATAGACCTACATTAACAAAGTTCGACTTTTGTTAACTTCGGGTTCACTAACCGTTATAACATGACATTCACTAACACGTTCACTGACTTCATAACATGAGATGTGAACATTTAACAACCCTCCTACTTAGAATACAAAAGAAACGGTGTTTTTTCTTTTCTTTTTCGACCCAGTGATATAATTACAGTTTCATTAAAAATCTCTTTTATTATAACGATTCCTTACCATTTCCCCAGTCAAATATTCCTATTATATTGTTAAGATTTACAAATATGTGGATTATTGTCTTGAAGTCTTACGTACTTCGTTTCAGGTTATCTTGACGTTCCTATTTAGGTGTCAATATCAACATCTAAAGGCACACGACGAGAATTATTACTTATCATGTTCATCTCTCTTTTAGTCATTCCTATGTATCTTGTGTTTTTGTTCTGATAGTTGGTTCGACTGGATTAACTGTAAATGTAATGTGAAGTAACTTGGTGTCGTCTTATGTGTAAGTAAATTAAAAAAGGACACTTTAGAAATATGTAAAATAACAGAAAGGGATGTACAATAAAAAGATGAAATAGGTAAGTCAAGTCAAGTCAGTGAGTCAGTACAGGCTAAGAAACACTGGGGTACTTAACGTCGTGTGGTCCGGAGGGACAGGTAGTGGTCGAGGGCCTCAAGTGAGTTTGAGTGCAGGTAGCTCAGCCACTACGGTAGGTCGGTAGAGTAGGAGACAGTAGGGAAAGAGGACGGGGGTTAGGGAGGGTCGTAGTCTCAAAAAGGTTACTCAATTCAGAAGCGTACTCCACCGGTTTCATGACCTCGAAGTCGAAATCGCAGTAAGGAAGGTTTCTTTAAGGTCCCAACTAGAGGAAGTCTTACCTGACCAACCTAGAGGAACGTCAGGTTCCCTGAGAGTTCTCAGAAGAGGTTGTGNAGGACGGGGGTTAGGGAGGGTCGTAGTCTCAAAAAGGTTACTCAATTGAGAAGCGTACTCCACCGGTTTCATGACCTCGAAGTCGAAATCGCAGTAAGGAAGGTTTCTTTAGGGTCCCAACTAGAGGAAGTCTTACCTGACCAACCTAGAGGAACGTCAGGTTCCCTGAGAGTTCTCAGAAGAGGTTGTGGTGTCAAGTTTTCGTAGTTAAGAAGCCACGAGTCGAAAGAAGTGTCAGGTTGAGAGTGTAGGTATGTACTGATGACCTTTTTGGTATCGGAACTGATCTACCTGGAAACAACCGTTTCATTACAGAGACGAAAACTTATATGATAGATCCAACCAGTATTGAAAGGAAGGTTCCTCATTCACAGAAAATTAAAGGACCGATTTCCCGTAATCCTTAGACTCATTCTTCCATACCCAAGTTCGTATGGGACCAGTATATCTTATATGTATGGAAATTGTACATGTGTCTTATAAAGGGTTTTATCTGATATAAGACTGGTATCTTATTTAGAGTTGTTTAAGATTTATAAGTCAAGTGATTTATACAAGAGACTGGTATTACCTTAAGTTAATCTTTGTTATTGTCTAGACACTTTTTAAGGATTTACAAACTATTTATCGTTGAAAATTTATTGGATACCCAGTCTCTTCTTCTTTAGTTTTCCTTTTAATCCTTCATAAAACTTCACTTACTTTTATGTCGTACAGCTTTAAATACCCTACGACGATTTCGACATAAATTATTCACTCAAATCGTTCCAATGTCTATGTACTAGTTATATACTTTGAGTTGAAAGATATATGATCGTTGTTTATTAACTTTTATTTTAGAAAATTTATGGTAAATATTAATAAGTGTTTTATAATTTATGAACCTTCCTTTCAATACTGGTTGGATCTATCGTATAATTTTTCGTCTTTGTAATGAAACGGTTGTTTCCAGGTAGATCAGTTCAGGTACCAAAAAGGTCACCAGTACATACCTACACTCTCAACCTGACACTTCTTTCGACTCGCGGCTTCTTAACTACGAAAACTTGACACCACAACCTCTTCTGAGAACTCTCAGGGAATCTGACGTTCCTCTAGGTTGGTCAGGTAGGATTTCCTCTAGTCAGGACTCACAAGTAACTTTCCTGACTACGACTCCGACTTTGAGGTTATGAAACCGGTGGAGTACGCTTCTCAACTGAGTGACCTTTTCTGAGACTACGACCCTCCCTAACCCCCGTCCTCCTCTTCCCCTGCTGTCTCCTACTCTACCGACCTACCGTAGTGGCTGAGCTACCTGTACTCAAACCCATTTGAGACCCTCAACCACTACCTGTCCCTCCGGACCGCACGACTCTAAGTACCCCAGCGTTTCTCGACCTGTACTGACTCACTGACTTGACTTGACTTGACTTTGGACATCTTTTCTTCGGGTTTCATCTTATATTTGTTATTGTTTACTTGAGATAATGTTTACCCATTGTGTTGATGTAATTCCTTCTATTTCCTTCTATTCCTTTCTGGATTTATTGGAACCTTTTAATATAAAAGTGACCTATGAGATTTTGATTTCTGGTTTCTATGATATATGTTTATGACATCAGATCAATCATTTAATGAAAGAGTTACCCCATTACCAACCGTTAAGACAATTTTCAATGTTTCCTTTCTCCCTTGGAACGTAATAACTTAATTTTAATCGATAGACATACTAATGTATCAAAAATTATGTATATCTATATCTTTTTATGTTCATATACACATACATACTTGACTATATGTATGTACATAAGGATCAACACAGATGATTCTCCTAAACCATCGTTACTGTGGGATCATCATTGCTCATGAGGATCGGGGGTCTAAACGAAGGTTTATGGTAAGAGGTCCTTTTCTTTAGTCCCGACGAACCTCTTTTCCAACTAAGAGTCCACCCTCGTATCGTTTATATTTTACTCGGACGTGATAAAACACTATGGTCTTCTATACCTTCACAAGTGTTTTCCTACCCCATACAGTTGTCCTGTTTCCTCGGTTGGATTGTCGAGGGTCTCTGGTTTCGATCGAGTTAAACTCGTCGTCTTATTATAATCATAAAATACTACGATAACTATTTGACTATATTAGGTTATGTTAATATCATAACCTAATATTGGGTATCTTACTTTATTTATGGGTACTCAGATATGACTGTATTTAACTTGTTTATTTATGTTCCCTTTCCTGTCTAGAAGGAATGTCTTGTTAAAGTCAATTGTTTACACCTCCCCTACTCTCCTTTTCGTTTCATTTGTAGTGATATATTTAAACCATTTGTTCTGATATTTTTACGGTGTCAGTTAAAGATAGTTACGGACGATTATAAACACCCATTTTTAAACGTCTCTTTGTCCTATAACTGTCTCAGAGGTTCATAGAGGAGGTACTATAAATAGTTGAAATAATTTCCTTACATTATTTAAATACCACCGTCTGGGTGGTCTATGGTGAAATTGTTTCATATAAGTTTTTAGTTATGTTCAACATTCTGGATAGTTGTGGTGTATGAGGAATATACTGACTTTTCCTGTGTAGTGAAGGCACCATTTGAGTGATTTTCACACATTGAAATTAGTATTCTTTTATGGTCTGTACGGTGTAACTCTCTGTAAGATGTCTTTTTGACTGGTCTTGAGTAATTTCACAGTCTTAGTACTTTGTATTACTTTCTGACTTCTTGACGGTAACTAACCCTATCGTTACTCTGCGTTCTTGATTTACGTCAATCCTAGGACTTTGTCCTTTTTTTTTTCTGAAATCCCCCTTTGGACCATTTAAAACTTATTCTAGACATCAAATCATAAGTCAAGTCAAGTCAACGAGTCAGCACAGGCTGAGAAACACTGGGGTACTTAGCGTCGTGCTGTCCGGAGGGACAGGTAGTGGTTGAGGGCCTCAAGTGAGTCTGAGTACAGGTAGTTCAGGCACTACGGTAGGTCGGTAGAGTAGGAGACAGCAGGGGAAGAGGAGGACGGGGGTTAGGGAGGGTCGTAGTCTCAGAAAAGGTTACTCAGTTGAGAAGCGTACTCCACCGGTTTCATGACCTCAAAGTCGAAATCGTAGTAAGGAAGGTTTCTTTAGGGTCCCGACTAGAGGAAGTCTTACCTCTAGTAAGACTAGAGGAACGTCAAGTTCCCTGAGAGTTCTCTGAAGAGGTTGTGGTGTCAAGTTTTCGTAGTTAAGAAGTCGCGAGTCGGAAGAAGTGTCAGGTTGAGAGTGTAGGTATGTACTGGTGTCCTTTTTAACATGGGAACTGATCTGTCTGGAGTCAGTCGTTTCATTACAGAGACGAAAAGTTATATGATAGATCCAACCAGTATTGAAAAGAAGGTTCCTCATTCGCAGAAAATTAAAGTACCGATGTCAGTTGTAGACGTCACTAAAACCTCGGGTTTTTTATTTCAGACGGTGACAAGGGGTAAATAAAGGGTACCTCACTACCCTGACCTACGGTACTAGAAGCAAAAGACTTACAACTCGAAATTCGGATGAAAAAGCGAGAGGAGAAAGTGAGAGTTCTCCTAAAAATCGAAGAGAAGTGAAAGACGGTACTCCCACCATAGTAGACGTATAGACTCCAATAACTCTAAAGAGGGCCGTTAGAACTAAGGTCGAACACGAAGGTCAGGTCGTAAAGAGTACTACATGAGACGTATATTCAATTTATTCTTCCCACTGTTATTTGTCGGAACTGCATGAGGAAAAGGATAAACCTTGGTCAGACAACAAGGTACAGGTCAAGATTGACAACGAAG